>VVAS01073344.1:8196-18239 GCA_015103295.1 Ptychochromis oligacanthus
TTTTTTTTTTTTTTTTTGTGTTGGTTTTTATTAAGATTTTTGATAAAAAATCAAAAAAAAAAAAAAAAAAAAGATTAGAAAAAGCAGAGGCTTCATTAATCACACAGATTTTTTCTATCTACAAGCATAGAGGCTGAGTTACTGATCCTTTTTAGCTGGCAGGGCTCCCCAGAAGTCATGCATGTGGCCTGTTTCATTACAGTGATCTATAGATAACAAGGGCCGCTCTTAGTCGGAGGCTAGTAAAACTGCATGGCTGAAAGTGAGAGACGGCTGGGAAGGATCCATTTCATCTCTGTTGTGATGACAAAGCAGCAGGGAGAGTTCTAAGCATGAAAGAACTTCAGTGGATCACAGGAAACACAGAAAAGCAGCAAGAGTTTTGGAAACCACCTCATACCAATGAGGCAAAAAAGAGAAGGGGGAAATAAGAGAGCTGGTTTACTTAAGAGAGCGAAGGAAAGCTGTTAGTAATTTGGCTCATTTGTTCCACAGATGGAGATTAAAGAGAGGAGAGGGCTGAACATTCCCCTTCTCTTTTCTGTTTCATTCAAGTTGATTCCACAACAAGCCTAGGCATGGGCAAGAGAGGGGGCTTTTCTGTGGGTGACGTAGTAACAGAAGGCAGAGAGAGGAAACTCCCACAGTAGATTAGAGAAGCTGCTACACTTTAATGTATCACTAACATTACCTAAACCAACTTAATCCAATTTTCACTCTCATAACCACAATTTTAGGCTTTCAAACGAGAGGAACACAATTTAAATTCTGTCAAGCATGAATGTTGGAGAGTTGAGAATTTATTTACTACATTAGGATTTAAGCAAGTGAACACCAGCAGGTGGAATTAAAATACTTAGTTTTACACAGATAGATCCAACATTGCGAGTCTGTCAGAATAAAACAGAGCTTTGAGAGCTCAAGACAGAAACTGCATTCTTTATTCAGTGAAATCCAAAGCTGTTTCTCTTTGTTCCACCACCACCAAACTTACATTAAAGAATACTCAGTTGTTTGAGTGAGGACTGACAGCAGAAAGAGGCGGGGGCGAGGGGAGGCTGTGCAGCGGGAAGGCCTCTGAAGTCCCTATCTGTGCTCGGGCACATTTCTGGGCTGCTGTGGAATACTTTTATGTTAGCCAGAGTGACATGGCAGCAGGGCTGTGCTTCTCGCCTCTGTCTCCAAGATAAGCACTTTTTCCAATATGAATACAGATTAATCCCCTTTAATAAGCACTGATGGTGGGTGGAGGTGGGGGTGGGAGTGGCATAATCAGCATATAAAAATTCCATCAAATCTAATTTTTGCTGGCAGTGTGCTTCAACATAGTTGTGATTTACCACTCCTGTACAGACAGCTTTAGGAGGCTGAGACTGGACACTCTCGACACATCAACTAATTGTCAATGCAGAGAAGAGCACTGTAAGGCTCTTCAGCAGCACTCTGACTCACATTCAAAATATCACCATACAATTTATGCTGTGTTTGACCTTGTTTGTGCTTGCTACTCACCTACTCTCTTTTGCATCTCTGAGGAGTTTTTCCAATTTAAAAATCAAGTTTCACTGACAAATTACCTGTTAGGAGCTGCTGTGGAAAGGCCAGAGTGAGTTGGGTTTTTGGGTGTACAAGAATACAAAAAGAAACACAGGGAAGAAAACTTTTTTATGATGCACTGTACTACAGTTAGTTTCATTTAAAATGTAATTCATTTTTTTTTAATATATATTTTTACTGTTTAAAACTTCATCTTTAGACCCAACTGCTATGAAGAGGCTACTCTTCCCTCTCTCTCTCTACTCCATCTACAGTCAGATGAATCATTTGTATAGTTTTGATTCCTCTTAAGCTGAATTAGCTAAAGGGCAGATACTCCCGTGAAACTGGCCCATTAAAAATTTAATTTTACCTAAGGAAGGCAAATATGTATTGTCACAGTACTAGGGGAATTGTCACAAGTAAAGAACACAAAAGTCAGAAAAAAAACAGCACCCAGCTGACTAAATGGCACCAAAGCAAAGTAGATGCATAATTTCCAACACAACTTGAACTTGAAAAGAAAACAAAGAGGCATATAATTATTTAAGGAGAAGGAAAAGGGACAGTCTGACCCTACGCCACAAAAATGCCACAAAGATAGTTACACAAATCAGAATGACTTGTCATTCAAAAACAGATAGCTGATATAGAAATACACACAAATACAACACAACATGAAATAAGGCTGTAGGCTGGGTGGGAAAAAAAAAGAGTTTAGGTTTGCAGGGCCTAGATCATGGCCAATGACAAATTGAAATTCTTCTCCCTTGAATTTTTGACTCTCCGATGGGATACGTTGTGTTCGTCTATATGAGGGTTTCAATTTGCATTAGCCATGACCGTAAGAGTGGCAATCCAAAAATATGCACTAGAAGCGGGCACGAGATGAATCTGCGTTTAGATGGGGGGAGTAGACGGGACAAATGAACAGTACCTGCAGGGGTGAAGGTGAAGGACTGAACTGCAAAACAAGAAGACAGAGAAGTTGTGTGTTAAAAGCCTGCAGAGGTAAGCAGTGCTTTAGGGGTATCTGCACACCGGGAACTGGGTCAAGCTGAGAGGTGCTGAGGGTCAGAGAATGGGAGACCACAACGTCACCCAGTGTGCAGAGCAACAGCCAGAAAGCAGCCAGCTCAGAGGCCACAGAGGTGTAAAGACGGTGGCACAAACCAAATAAAACACATACACATACAAATGTAACAAACAGAAATGAAGAGTAAATTAACCAAGTCAGCATATAGTGGCTGCCACTGTGCATACTCTTCTTGACTTGGAAAAAAAAATCATAAGAAAATATGATTGCATAAATATGTTATGCTTATTTATAAGGAAAGAAATAATGTGAGAATACAACATTAAATTGTCAGTTCATTACCATTTTCTGTACTCTAATTAAATCTTGTACCCCTGGCAGATTATGTGGACTTGGTGGTTGCTAGTATTGACTGGGGTCACTCAGTAAGATGTCAGGGTCAGTGTGTGGGAGGAGAGCTGGCCAAACCCAAGCTTCAGTGACCAGTGAAGAGTCCAGCCTGCCCACTCAGCTCAATCTCCCTGGGCTAATAACCAACACCGTGGGTGGATTTGTCAAAAACTGCAGCCCTCTGGAAATGATTCATGCTGACATCTGTCTCCTTTTTGAGCTTTAACACAGTAGCCATCTCGACCTCATCGCAATGCTCTACTGTATTTCATCAAGACTGTACTCATTAAGACTAAAAGATGGTAATGTAGTGGTAGTAAAATACTCTTGCTTTGAAAGAGGAAGAAATTCACTTGAGGGGTAAAAGAATTTTCCGTTGTTTTTTAAGACACAAGAGGAGAGTGAAAATATGCATGAAACTATGATCAGTCTAACCTGCATAGTTGCTCAGGCCCTTTCTCTTCTTTCTCCTCCAGTAGAGCCAGATGCTGAACCCCATGAGGATGACCCAGCAGGCCCCACCAATACCGGCAATAAAAGCAGGCTGTTTCACCACATCAGTGATCTGCTCTGTGATGCTGTTGTTCCGATTTCCATGTATAATCACGTCGCGAAACTCTTTACCTGGGGGTATAGGGACAAAAAGGCAACATTTAAATGATGCCGGCTGGATAGTTACTGACAAGAAATGGGAATTATCAGTGCTGTTGTTTATCATTTGATTCTTCAAAGTGAAAGTTAAAACAACAATACAGACAAGCTTGAAAATATTCCACTTTTTCCACACCTACAGAAACATAAAGGTTAGTTAGATTAAGCTAAAAGAAAGTAGGTCTGACACATTTCAGCTGAGGTATTGACCAGAAAAGCAGGACATACTGTAGATCTAAAGGATGTACAGTGAAATTTATTTTACAGACTGAAAAAGACAAAGCCTAAAAGCTTATAACAAACCCCCAAGTGAGCAGGCTGTTTGCTTAGTTTAGCCCCTAATTCACTCCACAGCTGGTAAGACACAGTGTCAAATGAGATGAGAGGACCCTGGTCTGCACTGATCTCCATTGATCTCTAGTGTGCTTGACAACATTTCTTGCAGCATGGTAGGAAAAAAGCACACCATGTGCTATTAACTTTCCCACACACTGACAGGAAAAATAAATTCACACTTATAAATATAATAATGCACATATATTTGCATATGTGCATGCAAAGATGCTAGAACATTCTTTATATTACTAACCACATGAACACCAGCACGTCCACAGAGAAGCAAACAGACAACATATCATAACTGTAAGCTCAGGGCTCTGCTCTCAGAGATGGATTACGTGAGTGACACGGGGGAAATAAGAACATGCTGCAGGCCAAGCCATCAGTTATGGGTCAAATCAGGCACAATCTGCCATAGCTCCACATAAATCACATCCAGTCAGACCACATATCAAAATAATAGTATTTTAACAGTATTATCCATTTGGTAATTCCTAGACTTTCATGAAAAAAGTCACAATATTTGCTCACTTCGTGAGATTATCCACTAATGCTAAAATATAATATTATTCAAACAATATTATTCTAAACCCTAACATCAGTCATTCACTAAGAAAAAAAGTGCATTTGATGTCTATCAGTCAGTCTTACCAATGATAATAGGCTGAGGTTCACTCTTCACTCCAACCCCTGCACTTGTGCTGGCAGCCACTTCCACATGGTACACCACTCCTACCTGCAGCCCACCCACCACTACAGAGCGTATGGCTGCATCCACCGTCTTATTAACGTGGAAACGTGTCTCATTCCCTAGACACCAGATCTGAAATGGAAAAGGACAAAAATCAGGGACGCATTTTGCTTTGTGTGATTTAAATGAGAATCCATGCTAACGTGCTGAGACAAACCTTGTACTCTTGGATTATGCCATTCTGGTGATCCGGTGGAGGGGGGTCCCAGGAGATGCTTATGGAAGTGCTGTTCTGGTTTCCCACGGTCAGGACTGTTACCTGCTGAGGAGGGGCACTGGGAGCTGAAAGACGAGGTGCAAAATATCCTTGTCAATAGTCAAATACACTATACGTCCGTTAAGGCAAACAGAATCAAAAAAGAAACAAGGACTAAGCACTAAACAGTTTGCACACACCAGATACACACAAACAGAATTGCACCCATGCGCATAGTTTTGTAAGCTATGATATCCTGTAAGGATGACCCAGGTGACTGAAGGCTGCCATGATGTTTCATTAGAGGGGGATGTACATGGAGATCATAGCAGATCTGACATAGCTATAGCCTGTCTTTAACATCTCACAATAACGTTTAATATATCATCCTCGCCTCCAGCCTGGTGGATCTGCACAGAAAATACTGGTATTGATTTGTGGAATAATGGCCTGGCACAGTCAGGCAAGCGCTCTCAGTTGCGCTAAGACTCTAGCATTGACCAGGGTGGCACATGGGTCAATGAGCTTATAGGATGAAGTGCAGACAAGAAGGAAATATGAAAAAAATACATTTTAGGAAAAGGAAACAAGGTCTCAGTAAACATATTGACTGATTCCATCGATCAGCCAGATGAAACTAAAGCCAGTAGGTGAGGATCAGAGGGATGCTTTGGGGTGAGGTCCATCTAAGTGAATCGGCACTATCCACAGGCAGCCGCGGAGTGGATAGAAACAAGACAGGTTCAAGCTTTCATAAACCTCTGTTGTTATTCTGATGGCAACAATTTTGTGACCCCACAAGGGGTAAAAGGAAAAATAAATAACAGTTGGCCCAACTGGAAATAACGTTTTAAAAATAATGTTTTCTCATTTCCACAGTGGCTGGCAGGGGTGCAGCACCACAGCAGAATACTGACAGGTCAATTACTCCTGTGCTGCCTCTCTCTCACCTCACCTCCATCCAAAATGGCACGTGTCACCCTGTAAATCTGTGCTCATCCCTCAGTGCAATTGGCTACACCAGCCCCCAGAGAGCCAGAAGGCCCTGGCATGGTAGAAGATGAATGGGTCCAACGATGAACCCAACACCTTAGCCAGATTAGAAACAATCTTCCAAGGGAGCATCTGATCAGCCATCAAGCTTGGGGCTCTCCAACGCTGAATTGCATTCAGGTGACGAAGTGCTGGATTTGTGCGTGGCAGTCATCAGAGGCAATGTCGTTCAAAGTTAATGTTATGAATGATTTAGCAGCTTATTATCATGCATATTTGTGCTAAACAATACACATTTTTCATTAGAGGCCTCGGAGGCTGTGCTAATAGAGCCATTAGCAGAGTGATGTATGGCAGGCAGGAATGTGACCCTCTGTCTCGCATGCACATGGCATGCTGCGCTGGATGATGAAGGAATACAAACACATCATCCATACAAAAAAGGAGCCAATAGCTATTGTAAAGACTGGGTGGTGTGGGATCTCCCCAGAGATCAATGTACTGTAGATCATTAGTCTACAAATGAACATTTATACAAACATTACTGATTTCCCTTCCCCTTAAATAAGAATTACTTTGCATAAAATATTATCCTCTGCAGTGACTTCTTAGACAATTATATAGTGGGAATCAGATGGCAGCCAGAGTTCATTTATCAGCCATTATATGACTGTCCAGATGGAGAGTGAGAGAATGTGTGAAAAACGCAAAGGGAGACCACAAAGATGGACAAAGCATTGGAGCGCTGAGCATACTATAACCCTGAATTTGCCTGGACCTGCTCTGGGGATTCTTTAATTGTGTTAGCTAATGGACAGCCTAAGTTTTAATCACACCCTGAACTAGATTTCTATATCCATCTAGCCACCCTTCTCAGTAGTCAGGGACTCTGAAGAGCCTAGAGCCTTGTGTTTGACAGTGTATTAACTATGACCAGGCACACCAGCAGAGTCGTTCAGACTCTGCAGGACCTGGATGCAGATAGAGCACAAGCAGGGAGTGTTATCAGCATTGGTAATAGCTGTGACATGTGGGTTTGGGAGACCTTAGGGAATCTGTGCCTTGGCATGTATGACTTTAAGGTATGTGTGTGTTTGTGCCAGAGTGTGTGTTGGGGACAGCTGTAATGTGATGGCAGTACACTGCTGCAGTGCATACACTAGCTGACCACAGGAGATACGGTCCCTCTGAGAAAGGGAAAATAAATGGGCCTGTCATCCAGACAGGATGTGAACTGTCTTCCATCCATGCAGACCTGAATATGCAGCGGAAAGACAGGCTTTGCCTCCAGTATGAAGTGTCTGTATTTGTCTTTTTGTGGGATCTACTGTGTCTTTACTTTAGATCAAATCATAGTTTATTTTAAGTTATGAGATTAAAAAGTTGAAACAAGGCTGGTGTACTGGTGGATGCATTTCTGTTCTGGTATATGACAAAATAATAAATTCAAACAAACCAGTGTTATTACAGTTTTGCTTTTTAAATTTGTAATTTGTTTTACTGTAGTTTTTAGAAATCACTTTAACCAATAAAAAATAGGTTTTACACCTAGCTTTACTTTATTTGTTTAGTTTTAGTTTACTATAATGAACTTGATCCAAACATATCTATGTGTGTGCCTGTTTATAATATAGTACCACACTGCTCTGTGGCCTTGTCAGAGCCTGTATGAATCAAGCTTTGGGTGACAGATCATCTTCACAGGAGGAAGTGTGAGCTGTGTCCAATAACAGCTCAGATCTGTGGCTGCTAGGTGATGGATTAGACAAAGGCTGGCACTAACACCACCAACCAAAAAAAAAGAAAAAAGAAAAAAATAGCTGGAAGGTCAAAAAGATGAGCATATTCCACATACACGTTTAAGTGACATACAAAGTTCTCAGTTTTAAAGGGGGGGCAGTGCGATATTGCATCAAAAACTAATGTAAAAGCAGCCTATGGGATTGTGTCACCCATCATTTGAGTGGATGTGCCGCAGTTTGATTTTATTGCTCCTGACATAATATACATATAATGAGCGAGTTCTTCCACTTACCTTCCTCAGTGGTCCGTGCCGTCCTGGATTCACTGTCCATGCCCTGAAACTCGTTGAAATAAGGCCGGACCTTGATCTCATAAACTATTCCTTTCTTGAGACCAGAAAGGATCACACTTCTCTCTGAAGGGACGTTCACATCCTGGGTCTGCCATGGTCCTGGTGATGGCAGTCCTGATGTCTGTCTGTAAAGAACTCTGTAACCCTGGATGAACTGGGACTGACGATCCACCTAAAGAGGCAAATGAAGGCAGGATTGTTGTTGTGTTTTAGTGCAAAAAGAACTGTGCAGAGGAGATTGATAGATGCTATTTTGGGACAGATGCTAGATAATATGCACTGCTGTTTTTCTGCAATCCTTACAGGACTGCATGCATAACACTTTAGAGGCTGTTACTGGTTTCACGGGGCTTTTATCACCAGCCATGCCACACTTTGCTCAATTAACACCCTGACATTACCTCATACCACAGAGTCTAGCTCAAAGTGGTCCCTCCAACATTAAAAAGGTGTTCCATAAAGGACATAGGGATGTCTCATGTGTATTATAAATGCTAAATAGTGACACCATAAAGCAGGTCGTACTACACTTAGGATGTGCTCTGAATATGAGAATGTCATGCAGCAACAAATACATACACCCTGGGGACATGAGGAGAATACACAATAGAGGTGATAACAGCAGATATGTCCCATAGAAAAGATGGAGAGACAGGATTTGTAAGAGCCCCTGAAATCCACAAAGGGTCCTTCCTTTAAAACTTGGACCCATTTAGCTAGACAAAAAAAGCTGAATTTATGCAGAGGAGGAGCGGGTGCATAACTCACTGTAATGGCTTGTTAACAGTAGAAGAAGTGAGCGGGGCTTTCAAGTGGGATGTTAAGCAGCTGTTTTTCGCCAGTGTAGCCTGAGTAAATCAGCAAAATGGATTCCCCGCTTGGCGCGCAAATTTTATTAATGGAATGATTTGGGAATATAAAAGCTTTCTGAAAGGGGTCCCTCTGTTTTCTTACAGGGCCCCAGCCCGTGATTGATTAGGCAGTTGTGTTTTGTGTTGACTGTACACTACAATCATAAAGCAATGCTTTAGCATTAAATTAACGACCAAGTCTACAGGGATCAATAAAGATGTCACCAGAAAACTGCTAATGTGGATAATTTGAAAATGCACTCCCTTTGCCACCAAATGATGTAAAATGAAATCCTCGCACCTGAGTGATTTATGGGACCACAATCAAAATAACCGTGCACATACTATACAGTCTGAACACCGTAGTCTTGAGGATTCTTTGTAGCGTTTCTGTTCTCATTATTAAACAGATAAAAAAATAATAAAATTTTACATGGTTTCACATTTGATAAAACTTTCCAATCTTGGGCAACAGTTGATCATTGCGGTGAAGCAAGCACCAAAAAGTGCATATAGTATATGATGGAAGCAAAGGTTGGTGTTTATATATGTGAATATAACACATTATCTCAGGGCAGTAAAAAAAACTGGTGTTCAAGACCACAAACATTAATTTCCATCTAATTTTATCTGAGCAATTCTTGTTTTAAGAGGGAAGCAGCTGAAGACATATAAACAACCAGATGTCTCTGACATCTCTTTTGATGTTTACTGTGGTTAATAAAACCATTTTGCAGCTATTTGATGTTCAGTTACTTTTAAGTCACAAATCGCAATATTTCAAAGCTGCAGTCTTGGGGAACAACCTGACAAAACTTTCCTGACATAAAACAAACGCTAGCCTCAAGGAACACCTTTTAGTTTCAAAGAGGAATATTTAATATCAACTATCTTGACTTTGACTCAATTTTGCACAATCAGAGAATCAGAATTTATGTTCTTGCAGTGCACAGACTCAAGCTATACAACATTTAAGCATGACAAGCTATACTTACTGTCCATGTGACCTGAATGGTTGTGGGACTCAGGACAACGGGGTTGTGCAAGCGAACTATGACCTCACCAAGCTCCTTCTGTACATGCCTGTGGTCTACACCCTGAGCTGGAGGGCTTATATCTATGAGAGAGCAAGAAAGAAAAAAGAGAAGAGGTCCCAAAGTAAAGTAAAAGAAAGTAAAATGTTTCTCACAGTTCTTAAACTCTGT
>VVAS01073501.1:0-12231 GCA_015103295.1 Ptychochromis oligacanthus
GTTTTTTTTGTTTTTATATTTACACAAAAGATATAAAAATTATTTTTTATATTTTTTTTTTTTTTTTTTTTTTTTTTTTTTCTAAATTAGCTGCTCTACACTAGTTCCACATACCCCCAGGCAAATACCGGACAATAATCCACAGATAATCTACACAATATGCTATACTATTAAGCGCCTGGTCAAGCCACAGTGTTTTGTTGATTTATCACTACCTGTGAGCCTTGACAAACTTCCCTTTTGTCAACAATTGTGCATTGGGCAATGGTCCCTGTAATGGTCATATAAAGAGTGTCAGTGTGTCAGATCCTGGCGTCAGAGGCAGTTGGGTCCAGTTTAATGGAGGCTCCTTGATTTAATGACCATGTGACATTAGGGATAGGAGTACCCTGAGGTTATCCTTGGAGTTGGAGCCAGACTGTGCGTCTGCCAATCTGGTCTTGTTTTCCCCTTTCGGTCTCACCCCTTAATGCTCACATTGTGGGTCAGTCTTCTCTGTGCACCCCTCAGGGAAGCTTGGACTGGTCCACACACTGCTGATTAGGGGTACTAAAGCTTCCTGCAAGTGCTCTAGTAGATCAAAGAGAAGAGTACGGTGGGTGATCAACTCCATCCAACTCCAAAGACCCCCTCTAATCAAAGTTAAATTCAGGATAAGCTTCCAAGTTTCACCATGGGCCAATTTCTTTACACAATGTGATTTTGATTAAGGCTGATGGCACTGGGAAAATCCATCTTTTTGAAACTGCACAGGGTTAAAACCTAAGACCACCTCTGTGAATGACAGCCATGAAATATGGGAGCTCACAGACGGCCAGCATCAGAGTGACATTTGCCAAACAGCAGAATCAAAGATCTGTGAGTGCGGTGAGCTCTTGCAAGGTTGCACACAGTTTCACCAAATACCCCACTGGGACACATGAAAAGCTGCCCTCTCTGTACCCGCATGTTTGAGCTGAACAAATTAACCTGAAATGTTTGTTAGGGTGGGGACACATCTTTCAGACGACTGTAAATTTGTTTCCCTGGGGCCGCACACTCATTAGTGACAAACAGATATTCTCTCAATGGATTTAACATCATCTAAAGTTGTAAATTCAGATGGTGTGTTTGATAAATAGCTGTCATTTAAAATCAAGCTCAACCAATGAAAGACTACAACTTTAAAGAGCTCCATATCCATGCCTTTGGCTTTGATCCATGGCTTGTGGTTTCATGGTCATTTGGACACTGGTTGAATTACAACCAAAACTTGGCACAGATGCTGGTTGCCTTTTACTGTCCTCGTCAAAACAACAGCAAGCACTTTGGCACCTGGGTGCAAAGCCTTTGGCCTGGCAGCAAGCTGCTGCGCTCCAATCCTCATTAACTGGAGCAACGTTTGGTGAACACATGGCTGATCCAAACAGTTGCAAGCCCTCTTTCATTAAAATTTGAACCTTGTTTAACTATAGCACATGTTTCAAATTACATCATTCTGCTTACTTCTGTCTTTCATACCAAAAACCATTTGAGTATGCAGAGCTCTGCTCCAACTTATGTGTTAAAGTTTAAATCAAATACATGAAACATCTACTTGTGTGAGCTGAATGAGTAACAAACGAGAGACCAGCAAATTGTGCCACATCACCACAGCTCATGTCCCTACAAGGTACGGCCACTTAGTCTCATGTTTTGGGACAAGATAGGTGTTGACAAGCAGCATTTTGTCTGTATCCGACCACCTTAATGTTCAAAGTGCTGAGCCACAGCACAAGGTAAGAGTGAGCCCACACATGTCACCACAGGCTCAAACCCCTACATGGTAAAAGGTGTGTGTCTCCTGTTGAGGCACAAGCACAAAGGTGGGCCAGATGTCCATCCCTAAGGGGACAATAGGGGCTTCTGACAGGACCACTTGTGCTCCTCAACACCTCTGCTATGGGACAGATGATGAGACCTCTGTCTTCCTGCTGGATGAACATAAATTAGAAAGAACTATTACACCAATGAGAGATGGACAGCATCCTGTTTCAGCTGACTTCATCCAAGACTGAATTACAACAAGAAAAGTTGCTGGAGCATAACTCTCCTTAGGAGAGGTTTTGTTTAGCTTGTTCACTGACTGTGGGATTTAGGCTCAATCTGCAAACCATCTTTTCCCAGATGACCCTTGTGCTCAATGTAGCTCATTAGCAAGCATACAGGAGCCATATATCACCAGAAGCAGAAATACATATGGAAACCATTTTCGTTTCACCTGGTTAATCTGCTGAAGAAGTACAGTTGAGGTGGAAGTGACCAATTTGAGATGTTGAACCCTACATAATGTTACTAATTGGTGGTGTAGACTTGGCATTTAGACCCAAGTTTACAGGTTTGAGCTGCTCTAATTTGAGAAGAAGATTGTATTTTTGCAGATTGAGGTGATTAGCCTCAGCAAAATCTGCATCTGTTCTATGTCAGCTGTATGATCGATTTTTTTCCCCTTGATTGAATGGGCAGGCTGTTTGGTGACCTTCTGCAATGAAAATTTTTGAAGTCTTTTCTGCTAACAGTAAGTTTGCCCTCAGTGTTCAGATTTATCCTCTATTACAGGTAAAAATCTGGCACAATTTGCAAAACAGCATAACTAAAACAGAATTTTCTAAAGGTCTATAGCCTGCAAAGCATGAAATGTAAATTTTAATAAAACTGAAGTGACCAAATTCGGGCAAGAGGTGGAGTGCTAAGTTGTCAGTTAACATTAGCAGGCTTGACTGGACAGAGATGCCTGCTAATTAGTACTAAGTATAAATATATATAATACACATACAAATAAAATACAAGAATTGCACTCACCATGCCTTAATGTAACTAAATCTGTACGTTTAGACCCTGCACAGTTGTCATTCAGGGGTAAATTACCTACAGAGCCAAAACTGTATTTGCAGGCTGTAAAAATGTGTATTTCTGCTGTAAAGTGGAGCAGATTAACATGGACGCCAGCTTTAAGTATCTGTCCAAGGAACTACAATTTCTTTGGACCTCCACATTGGCTTGATTTTCCACCCCTAGAGGTTGCCACTTGGTTATAATTAATTCAGTACATTCACAATATTGTCAGTTAAATCTGACAGATAAGATGCCTATGTATCACATTACCAACACCATATTTATCTCATGGGATTCAGGATAGAAGGGTTTTGCTGTAAATTCCATAAGGATTATAAGGTTTCTGAGGCAAAGTTGTGATTTTGGATTAGAGGGCCACTTTAATATCAAGAATTATAGGGCTCTTAAACCAGCACAATGTCCTAATTTTCAGTCTTGTTCCAACAAACACATCAACTTTTACAGTGTTCAGTATTATTGCAGGTGGCAGCGCTGCCATCCAGACATGACAGACTCTCCAGTAATGCAGCTGAAAGATTCTGACCCACATGCAAACCCTAAGCCCTTACTTTCCAGTGTTTGTTTTCATAGACAGCCTGAATGTGTTCGTTTGGCCTGTTTATGTGGAGGCATTTTGGCTGATTGACCTCTAAGTTTCTCTGCAGCTTTTCATAATGCCACCTCTTTCTCTGCTGCAGCCATTCAACTACAGGAAAGATATTCTGCCAAAGGCCCTCAGCCAGCTGGAAATACCCAGAGAATTTCTCCCTTTGAGATGAAATGGCTGCTATTCTCTCTACTTACACAAATATTGACCTTTAATATAAGGCACTCCTGCCATTCTCATCATACACTTTAAATTTCCAACATGTTATGACTGCCGCCTTTAGTAAACAGTATGATAGAGCCCTGAGCTGTCTGCAGACATGCCAGCAGATGGCTATGATCCACAACACAGGCCTTCACACCTTGCCAGGCTTCGGCCACGACCCCGACATCAATCAGAGCAATGGCACATTGGAGCTTAAGCAAAACAAGGCTTCATGTACAGCCAAACAACTGTGGTGCTTGGTCAACAGTTCTGACATGTTTAAGACTTTGTGAACATCTTCCTCCCTTTTTTGCATCGCTTTCCTTCTTCTGTTAGCAAGATTGTGAGCACTAAAACAAAACAATGCTGGGGCATGGTGTTCCTCCACCAGATGTAAACTCCAAACAAAAGGTGTTGTAACTGGCAGAGGAGTGGTGGGGAGAAGGGTAAAGGTCAGCACAAAGAGCAAAATAAACAAGAGGAGGACACGACAGTATGAGCATGTTTAGGTTAACCACCAGGTCTTAAGTCATTACACTCATGTGGAAAACAGAAGAAGAGGACAGAAAACACTGTGTACATTAGGTTTTTACTTTTATGCACCAGGTGGCTGAAGTGACTGAACTGAAACTCCTTATAAGTTCCTTAGAGGTGAACAGAGTTGCAGATTCTGCTGATAATTAAGTGCATTACTGTGTAAGACCCCCCAAAAAATGTAGGTTTTTGGGAATACAGTGGGGATCATTGTCTGTGAGTTCATCGCAACATGCAACATGCATATTTCTGGCCCATAGTCAACATGTAAATACATACATATTTTTTTACATCTCAGACATTTTTAAAGGCAAATCATCTGGCTTAACCTAGAGCTCCAGCCCTGTGTCACTTATTGTTGAACTTAACCTACAGAATGCAAAGTGATGCTACATCAGTAGGCACCTCAGATGATTATCTCTGTGCCTCACATAGTCGCCACATGGTTCACAAGGCCCTCATCAGCCACAGAGATGCCAGCAAATGGCCCAAGATGGGCCAGGGCAGGAAGCTGATCACAGTGCAGTTTCCTCCCTTTGAAGTGTCATTAATACTCAGTCCCGTGTGTTTATGTGTGCGTAAGCTTGTGCTTCCATGTTTGTGAGGACTCATTTAACTTTTAAAGTCTTATGTATCCATATGAATAGCTTAGGTTTAATCATATGTTTTCAGATTATTATTTAACGTGTAGGCCATAAAAAGTGGGCTACTTAAAGGTAAATAAAGACACACCTGGCATTCATGAGCTGCACATGTACCATTTTTAACACTGAAATGATGCTATACACATACACAAAAAAATCTGACAACCTCACTTTTAATACCTCCTTGATTTTTCATGGGAATTAAGCCTTCTTATGTTAGATAATACATGTAAGCAGAAGCTTCAAAGAGAGTCCTGAGGAAACTAGTTCAGAGCTGGCTTATGGAAAGTGGTAAGTATTCAAGTACGATGATGTAAAAAAGCATTTCAGCTGGGCATGACTCTGCCCATCAATCCTTTAAAATGTGCTAGAGCAGATACTTCAAGAGTCTTGAGTACTAAAGTTTGTGAGAAAGTGCTTTTATAACCTCTGTCAGGCTGCTATTGGGATTATACCAAATATAATCTCTGATATAAACTCAAGAAGATTTATTCCCCCCAAAAAATGTACATTTTCCAGTATAAACTGAAAAATGTTCCATCTTATTGAGGATTTCATTTTATTTTATTTTATTTTACTTTGTAATTAAAGAGCCCTTTATCATTTTTGTTCTTCTGCTTCATAGTCTTCAATTCTAAAATATCACCTCTAAATACAAAAACATTAATATCCCTGCCTGGAAAATAAAGTTGGGTATGGATGGATACAACCATCACGACATCACTCATGGGTTGGCAAAGTCCTGTTGGGGCTGGGTGTTTTGGCCATCACCATGTTAGTGTTTCGAATCCAGACATGATGAGCAAGGGGTGGATTTGAACACTGCACACTCAATGGCTAACTATTTGTCAATACCACAGTAAAGCATGCCCTGTTTTACTGACTCTAGTGGGGACGATAATTTACAAAGTGAACATCATGTTGTATTCAAAATGACTTAACACTATTGAGTGAGTCTCTAAACACATTAAGAAAGTGTTTACTGAGGTCACAGAACAAGGGAGCCAAGGGCCGTTTTCTTATAGGCTGCTACACAACCGGACACCTTTTTGCTACCACACGAGTCAACCCCTGCTGGCCATTAGAAATGATCCAGGTTTAAGGCAATTCTACATTGGCTTCACTTTTAAGAAGTCCATCTTTTATCTAGTCTATGGTCTAATCTCAGTGCTTTCCTATATTCATTTATCGATCACTTGATGTTTGAAGAGGGTCCCTGACTGCAGCATCCCTCAGTAAAGAACCAATGTAAAGACCAGAGCATGAAGATTCGTACCCATCATTATACATTTCACTTGTTTTAAAGACCTACAGACACTCTACTGTCTGCCCAAGTTACAACAGTTTTGTTTACTTCCCCATTTGACGTTTATTGAGCATAGCAACAGTTCAGGCAGGTCATGAAGTCAAACCTAGCCCACATTCCTGGCAGACCAGCTGATCTCAGTACCAACTCACATCATGGCTGAGCAGATACAGTCCTATGCTGTTTTAGCCTGCCTACAACTGCTGCACTCTGCAAGCTGCTTTTCAGCCCACCTCCATGCTGTGTGAGACTTAATTAGGTCTTTTGTCACTTATGCAAAATCTAAATAACTACAGATGAAAATATCAATCACTTTTTTGACTACAGTTTTGGTTATAGTGGTCCTATCTGAAAAGTATTTCTGTTTCACATCATACAGCAGCTCTTCTAGCTGGATGGGCTTAGCTGAAAACAGGTGGTGACAGATCTGGTGCAACAATCGGGATGCATTAACCTTTGAATGAGAATCAGAGCACTGTTGGTGGATAGTTTGGTCACTGTCATTAAAATATGAACAAAATACACCTATGCAGTCCTAATAAAGCTTGTTAAATGTTTTTTTTTTAAGTGTTAAAACAATACTGTTTAAATAAATAATGCCTGAACATGTAACAATGTTTTGTTTTGTTTTTTTAAATTAGTTTTAAGGGCTTTAAGAGACCAAGACTTACTAAATAAAAAGAAAATGCATCAGTATGCCTGAGATATTGTTCAGTGAACATTTACAAAGGAGTGGAGGTGGAGAGATTCTCTCACTGGTGCCCCCAACAATAAAACCCACTTGTTCTCAAACAGTTGAAACCTTACAGCTCCTTTTGGACCCTGGATGCAACCCTGTTGTCTCAGTCACCCTCTCAGTACGTGATGTTTCACAGCTTTTACAGGATTATCGCCTTGAGTTAACAGGGTCTTAAATAACTGACTGGCACCAGGAATCGTACTAGGAATTAGCCACCTGCTACATGGGCCATCCACAACCACATAGCAGCAGAAAGAGATGGAGTGAATGTCCTCCTGGGTGCGAGGATGGCGTCAAACAAGGTTGAGGTCGCTTGCCACCTCGCACACCGTTCTCAGCAGGAAGTGGGGCTTCCTTGAGTCGCTGCTGTGAGGGCAGAGGTCAGCGGACAGGATCAGGAGATCGTGTTACTGCCCCCAGATGTGGCAAAGGACAGCTCAAGTCTGAAGGTGCACTAAATGTGCCATGACTGCGTGCACAAACTTGATGTTTTAGGGTCTTTACCCTAACATATAAAGCGCCATGAGGCGACTGTTGTTGTGATTTGGCGCTATATAAATAAAATTGAATTGAATTGAATTGATGCTGCAGAAACTGGAATTTCTATTCTGAGAATTGTCTTTCCTCTATAATACAAGTGTGTCTTGATCTCATTTTAAAAGATATAGCCTTTTAAGGCTTGTTGGGCTTATTTGCTATTTTTAGACTTCACATTAACATATTTTCCTATTTTAAAACATCAGCTCACTTTTCCTGTGAGCTACTGTACAGAGCAGCTTTACTGGAGAAGTTTTGGTCTGCTGAATGTAAGGAGTTTCTCAAAGCCATCTCAGCAGAAATTATTGAAGGAGAAGAGACTTTGTGTATGATTTATACACCCAGTGTGGATCATGTGAGCCTTAGCATGTCTCTGTTTTGGAACCTGTTTATATTCTCAGCAAAATATTTCCAGTGGCTCTCTCTTGCACTGGCCTGTCTGCCCCGTCAAGAGTGATGAGCTTGGGAATGAGAAACAGGTGTGTGTGAAAAGTGGAGATCACTCCTTTATCTCTCACTCTCTTTCCCTCTCTACAGACCTTTCTGAGCGAGTCATGTTGAGCTGTTGAATAAGCAACAAAAACACAGGAGAGAGGATGATGAGAATGAAAAAGTAGCAGTAACACTGAAAAACACTGAAAAACTAAACAGTAACAGTAACACTGAAAAAGTAATGCAAATGCACTCCAGTGTAAAAAAATCTGTAAATGTTTAAGTAACTTTTTCTGGTGATATTTTTATTAAGCCTGCACTGCATGTGGCTTAGAAAACATCAAAAGCTAGCTGATATCATGAGTAGCTATCCAGGTCACATGTAATACATGGTAATTGCAAGCTGTCCTATTAAGATTATGTGCTAATTGGTCAGATCCATCAACAAGAGAACAATAATGATTATAGATTAAATCCAATCAAGTGCTGGATTGTTGATAACAGTTAACAAGCTGTACAACCAATCACCCTGAATAAAACTACTACTACCAGTCTTAAGAACAAACTACTTATAAGATTAGTTTCTAACTAAAAAACTGCTACTAAAAGCGAAGTGATCTAACAATTTGATGACATCCTCTTATGGCAGGGTGGGGGTTCATGTTTTATGAGCAGCTATGTCTCAAAAATCGTCATATTGCTATGACACAGATAGCCTTTTCATGGTGCCCAGAGGATGAACCTAACATGTTCCATACTTTCCCTCTTGCAGCATGAGGTTGACATTAGAGGAATTGTAAAGAGACTTTCTTCATTGCCCACAGGTAATGAACTATTATAACTAAATGTGAATTTCATGTACTGCAAAAAGGTCACAATATGTACTTCATGCATGGTGCCTATTAGTTAGCATGTTAGCATGCTTACATTTTCACTCCCACAAACGCGCTAACAGAGGTTCTTTTCATTGCAAAGTTCGCTTGCACTGAAATATTTTTTAGTGGAGGTCAACTTCTTAGCAGGCCACGCAGGATAACGGTTTGTAGGTTAAAAACTGTTAATAAATTGTTCTTAATCAGTTATTAACACCACAGAAAATAAGTTATAAACTACCTCTAAGCTGGTCTTCCAAATTAAACAAAATAGCCTATATAAAGTCAGTGATGAAGGCATATTTTATACATCTTTGTTTTAAAATCTATATTGTCATTAATGTTCTGTTTATATGTCAGCCTTCACTGTCCTTGAGATGTTGGAAAATATGTCATTATACAGCCTACAACTATATAATTTTGTTACTAGTTTATATGTTTATGCCGTGCTAATGCTGACAACTTTTAGCCCAGATAAGTAATGTTACAAGTAATAGTGATCATTAAAATCAATAACTTGACGATATAGCTATTTGTCACCATGGTCTTCAGTGTAATCCACAACCCCATAGAATACAGCTCCCTGGAGTCGCTTTAAAATACACCGCCTCATACCTGCCCACCCCCACAGCTGTGGGGAGGTCGGGACTCCCTCTTTACTGCTGCTGCCATGCCGCTTCCCGTCAGTGTGCCACCAGTCCGCGCAGAGCGCAGAGCGCAGCGCCACGCTGACCGTCTGTCTGTCACAGAGAGGATCTACACACCTTTACTGGATTTGAAAGACAACGGGAGTGGATAAACCGAACGAATACTGTGAGTGCGGACGGAACTATCATTTTCTACTGTTTAGTTATTAGTAGATGTTTGAGCGGAGGGTGATTTATGACATTTGTGTTTGGAAGTGTTTGTGTGTGTGTGTGTTTTCTTTTTTCGGTTACCGATCAGGCTGGACTCGGACATGAATCTATCCATCCGCTCGGGGATCTTGCGTGATTGTTTTCGAATCTACTTTTTTCCGTTCTCAATATGTGGCTGCATTATTTTAGTGTGTGTACAGTTTTGGGAAAGTCAGAGATGGCACAGAATAACCAGGCTAGACAAATAGCAACACTGATCGTTCCTTGTTATTCCTTAACTAATAATCAATAGATTCACCCCCTAAATACGACTTCTGAGGTAATCTTTGACTTAAATAGGCTAAATATTTATAACCCTTAGGAACAGACGACGTTTTATTTTTAATATTGACTAAAGGACTTCTTCAAGAAAAGAGTCACGTCTGAAATCTTTATGATGTGTTAATGGCCTGTGCGCTAAAAGGTTCTACTTGGCAGTGGGTTTATGATGGATGTCTAGTTGTAGTTTGCAAAACTGTCCATAAACAACAGGGCACCATTTTCAATCGACCCAAAACATTTATTTAAAAATTGGCAAGTGCATTAGCTCACTATGTGCCATGTAAAACCTAGACCTGGACGCCCTGCTTTAACTCAGCCTTTAAGTCCAGCTGATAATAACTGCAAATACAACCTGCCTGGAGCAGCAGGTCTTCACTTAGCTTTGATCTACACTAAATATTTTCATCTGGATGAAATCAGCGAAATTTGGTTTCCAAACATCTAATCATGAAAGACAGATTTTGTAATCCGAATAAATTAAGAATTTTTTTTTCTACCTACCAAACTCATTTAAGACCACAGCTAAAACTATAGGGACTCATTTAAAAGACTAAGACAGTGCTACTTGAGAACTTTCAAAAGGATGGAAAAAAAGTTGGGGAGGGTCATTATGCAATCCACCCACTCTATACTGAATAGACTGTCTCTTCCAAGGAAACAATTATGTGCCCTCAGGGTCAGCTCCACCTTGACCCACCTCTACTCTGTATAGCCCCGCCTCTCTGCATAAGGCTCATGCATTCTGAGTTGGTTTGATCAGCGTGGGGTCAGGAGCGTAAACAACTTAGCAGTCAGACTAAACAGACCACACATGTCTTGTAAACACATTCAGTCCGAGATTCATAGGTGAGCACGTGTCGGTTTGGCCTTCAAGAAACAGCTGGAGGTTTGATTCATGCTTTTTGATGCAGATCATGAACTGGCTGTAATGCTATTACTCTTACCTTCTCCCAGTTCGCCGCATGTGACATTACAGCAGTAAAAACAAAGACAGACACACTGACATCTCACCACAAGCTACTTTTAGTGGCTGTTTACTCACCTCTCTGACTACTTTAAGGGCTTTTGTGAAGGTTTAAAATATGAACCATATTTTCCACAAAGTTTTGGTGTAATCACAGTTCAGGCCCTCTATTCAGGAAGTTGATTTAGCTCTGTCTCCTTTCTACCTTTCACTACCTTTAATTTTTGTTTGAATCCTGCAAGTCTAACCTGGCTCATCCATGCCTAATGGCTACAGTGAGTCATAGATCTTAAACACTTACAGACGACATCAGTCCTTTATATTGCGTACGCTTCAGTGCATGATACAAACAGCTCTGAATACCTACCTGCAAAATTACAGTGTAGCGCAGTCGTAAACAGTCGCCCTTTCTGCCCAGATTCATGTGGCAGTGTGCTAATTTTCTAGCAGTAATACAGCTGCATCTGTGTTTGATGCTGATCCCAGCAGAGCAGACAAGAATACTTCCTCCAGTTACAAAGCGGAGAGTGCCCAGGGGCGCTGAGCTGCTCACTGCAGTCTCCGTCTGGGGCGTTGACAGGAGCCCTGACATCATTAATATGACTAAATAAAATGTGATTTGGGTCTTTGTCTTCCTGCTTGGCTCATAACACCAGCAGGGATATTTATGATGATGGTGTTAGTGATGCAACACTTAGAGAAGCATGCAGAATCATGTTGACTTCATGACTGTTGAGAGAATTTGGTTTGTACTGAACATATTCATGTATATTTATGCACTCACCGCATTATAACCATCTCAACCACCATCTCACTGCAGGATCTAGCATAGGTCAAAGACGTGAATATATTATGGAACACCAAGATTCCTTATCTTTAAGTATTTTAGTTTACAATTTTCTCTGTGTTTTGTTTTTAATTTGGACTATTTCTTGAGGCTGCGCAAGTGTATAATCTGATTGCTTTTCAACCACATTACAGCTGGTTGAACAACCAGAGAATGCAGAATGCAGAGAACAAGCGGAGCCACAGGATATTTCATGGTTTCAGTTCACAATGTGTTTCTTATCACAGCAAAAGGCTTGGCTTTGCTTTCCTTCAGAGCCAAACTTGAAAAAACAACTTTTTAGGAGTGTATGTCAAACATTTGTTTTGTTGCATGTAAAGACCCCCAAGTTACGGCGTGAAGCTTGAGTTTCTAATTAGAGGGGAAAATGTGCCCTGTTAATGACATCATCTTCCCCCTGGCACTGCGTTAAGGGAGTGTGTTTGTCTGTTTGTGTGTGTGTGTGTGTGTGTGTGTGTGTGTGTGTGTGTGTGTGTGTGTGTGTGTGTGTGTGTGTTACCACACCGGGGGTTGT
>VVAS01073527.1:8071-18829 GCA_015103295.1 Ptychochromis oligacanthus
TTGCAGCTGTTTGTTTTGGGATGGTATTGTCAGTTTTTCAGTCTACCACATTGGCCCACACTGAAAGCTGGCTTCCCATCTTGTGCCATCGCTTGGTGTTTCTATAATATGCTAAGGGTTTACCTTGCATTTTAAACCTCCCTCGAAAGACTGCTGGTATTTCAATATATTTGGTTCATCACTAGTTATAACCCTCGGTGCAAATTTGCAGTTAGGCTTGAAACACTGCAAACAGCTATATTGCTGGCTTTATATGTGTGGGAGGTGACAGTGGGACGATGTGTTTCTGTGAAAATGTAGTAACATGGAGTTGCAGGAAGAAACCCAGGGTATAATAAGATGCGTGTTTAATGGGGCAAGACTGTGTGCAGGTGAAGTGTCGAGACTGTTCTGCAGTTTTACTGCTGCACTTTTTGGGAGAGTTCCTCTTTGTTGAGCCTCTTAGTGCTTCTCAGATTCACTTGCAGCTTGCTACAGTAGAAATACAGTTTAGAGCCTCTTCTAAACAAATTCTGTTTACTGAGTAACTTATAATGACAGTGAGCATATCTTAAGATTTCAGCTCAGAAGTTTTGCGCCCACAACAGAAAAAAAACCCAAAAATAAAAACAGCCCAACTACAGTTTTGTACACATAGCCAATTTTTTTGTTTCTTTTTGTTGTGCATCCAAGCTGAACCCCACAATATGTTCTGCTGTGCCAGTCGCAGTCTGTGCATGCTACAGCTAGAGCATCATGGGTGATTGAGCGTCTGTCCCGTATCAGCCTGTCCCTCCATCAGCTCTGCTGCTGTTAGGTTCAGGTATATACAGTGGGAGTGTCTCCATATGCTGACTGTGTGTTTGTGTTACCTGCGGCGCTGTCACACAGACAGACCTAGCCAAGCTTAAACACATTAATCACAGTCGGTGCCTTCAACTCAATTACAAAGACACACAGTTTTGTCTTCTGCCTTATTATGCGCAGGCTTTTATAACACGCATATCACTGGTGCTGTGTTAGCACAGAGCCACCTCTAATTTGTTTGACAACAAGAAGGCCTCGCAGACGTTTGGGTGCTTTTATTGTTGCAAGGCATTGAAGAAATAACCACATTGTTCACTTTCAATTAGAGAGCTCTTTGAATGCTCGTGATTCAGGAGCAAATCCACACACCTTGCCGTCGTTAACTTCTGGAGTCTCATTGAAGCCAATGGCTTCATTGTAAACTGAGTGTCAGTTGTGATATGTCTGCTTCATTGGTTTATCTGTCACATCACTGATTTTAATCACCAGATTTGTCTTTTTTTTATCAACTTTACAGCTGTTTAAGCAATTAAGTCTTCATTGGTCTAACGAATTATTATTTGGATCTATATGAAGCAAATGGCCTCTTCGCAGCACCCAGTCACACATTCTCCCCATCTTTCAATAGTGTCTCAGTTGTGTTTGTGTTATGAATGAATGGCCTCTTCGATTTTGGCCGGGGTCCTTGGCAGCAATCAGTGATGTTTAATGCCTGCTGAGATCACTGGTGTGAGGGGAGGCTGAGCTCATGAATTTTCGATGCAGGCTCTGTGAACGCCTTTGTGAAGTTCCTTCAACACCAAATATTCCACTGCATGCATCAGGGAATAACACAGCGACTGTCTTCTTTATGGGCTTTTTTAGTGCCGATTTTATTCGCATGGCCTACCAATGACAGCAGCCTCCTGCGGACTTCCAGGAAGTGGTAATATCACCCAGTGCTCTGGTTCCACTCAGCGCAGGAGGAGGCTCTGCTGCTTGATGTCTTGTCCCATTCTATAAAGAAACGATTATTTTCATCTGTCACACCCGAAAAGGCTTGGTAGTTTTGTCACTGGTTGGCATGGTGACAGGATGGCACACTGACTCTCTTCTTCTCTGCGTATAGCATAGCGAGAAATATTAAGTAAACACTTAATGCACATGTGTGTGAATCTCCCGTCTTTATCACTTTCAATTCCTCACTCTGTTATTTAAATCCAGCTCTTGCTGTTGCTCAAGCTGTAGCCCAGTTTGGCAACTCTGCACATGCTCTCTCCCAGCCAAAGTCAGGCTTAATGCCCTCCATGTATTATTCAGTGGCTATCTTCTTGCAAGCTGCTTAACAGAGCCAGCATGAATGGAAGTTGACAGGGGAGACTCTATCAGGTAGGATAGGATCTCACATGGCAATTAGAGGGGTGGTAAGTGAGCTGTCTGGTCCACATACAGCAGATATGTGATCGCTTCTCCAGCGGCCTTCGTCTTCCCTCTGATTGCACAGATTTGGCCACTTTGACTGAAACGAGCAAGATTTCTTCCTGTGACACGCACATTCAAGCCCCCATAAATAACTATCTCAATCTCAGTTCTTTCCCAAAGTACGGACAGGAATGTGTGTGTGTGTTTGAGTGTGTAAGTGTGTGTCACGCTACTTTCTCTGACATTTTCCTTTTCTTCCTGCTGTGCCTGGCCCCAAGAATACCTCATCCCCAAGCTGATGCTGTCTATTAACCACTATTAAGACAATGATGCAAATTATATGTCATACCTCAGACTTTGTCTCTGTGTGAGCAAGCTAAGTGGCATTGCATAAGAGCAGTTTCCCAACAGTTTTTGGCATGTCTTTTTTAAAAGTCTTCATTAAAGTTTATTTGTAGTGTAGTAGTAATGTAGTGTAATGTAGTATGTACTCAGTTAAAGAAATAGTTTGCATTTCAGAATATAATCTTATTCGCTTTCTTGCCAAGAGTTAGATGAAACCTCTGATGCCACACTCATGTCTGTAAATGTGAAGCTGCTGCCTTTAGTCTAAGGACTGCCTACTGTTTTTTTAACCTGCAACCATGGGCAGATAAAATTTGACAAGCTGGGATAGAAGTATTTTGGAACTAGACAATAGCATTCTTTTTAGAGAAGTCTCATAATTATTACCTTGCAAACTCTTGTCCTTTGACCTCAAGGTGGGAACCAGTGCACCAGAGTGTGTGGGAAAGCACTGATTCCGATAGGCTGTTGAAAATGGGCAGATTCATGAAGATAGCTTTGTCTGTGTTTCATTGGGGAAGAGTAGAAGGGTTTGGATTGAATGTTTTATATATATATATATATATATATATATAATATATGGTGCAATCTGATATAAGTGCATCCTATTGTGTCCAAGGATTGGCTGCTTCTGTGGGGGGGCATATTCTCATGTTTCATACATGAGCTCATTAACGGTGCTCAGATTGCCCTCCCCTCCATCCTGACTACCGCTCAACCAGCCGCCGATTGCTTCCTCAGGCACAACTCACTGCTGGCAGAAGGGCACGGGAAGCAACATAAGCTATCCATCCAGCTTCATGCCCCACAGAAAATCTGGCAAGATATAAGGAACTATGCCATGATAAAATCCCTTTTTATCCTTAGGCCGTCTACAATTTTATCCCTTCTGAGAGCAGAGGGAGTAATCTCTCCTCGGTTGTGTGTTTGTGTTAAGAGAAAGCCAGCTACTCCTCTATAGTGAACTGTACTGTTACAGTTTCTCTGCACCAAGTGATAGCAACTACCTTTTCTAACATGTATAATGTAGCTATTGACGGGTCAGTTTTAACGGTATTAGAGCTTTGATTTGTTGTAACAGGCTGTTGTTCTCTTTGTGCTTTTCTCTCATCACAGAAAGCCGCCTGAAAGAGAACATCACCAAGTATATTGAGCTATTGGAGGACAGATTGCACAGGTAAGGCTGTTCTGTGTTCTCCTCTTCTTTTTAATACAGCTACGAAGACCCAGTGTTTCACAGGACTAATAAACAAGGAGACATAAATAAAGTAGAAGCCTCCAAGGAATTTCCTCTCACCTCTGCTGTCCTCTAACCAGAGCAACGTCTCCACAGTGCATCACTTCACCTACCACATCATGCTCTCACACCTTTTTTCTCATACGCCGCTGTCTCCTAGAGCCCCTTTGTCACATTGCAGTCTGTCTCTCACCTACAGAATTTGTCTTCCTCTTCCCCCCTTCTCACATACCTTTTGTGTCTTTTTTCAAGACCTCGACATCATCTCATCTTCCACCTTTCCCCGTTTCCTCTGTGTAAACCATTTTAGACAAAACAATATCTTTCTTCTGACTGTTTCATTGTCTGTGCTTCAGAGCTTCTAAATCACTGAGGACAAGTAGTGTTATGTTACCCAGCCCACCTGACAGACTTTGTGAGCTGAAGGGATGAAGGTGTGGGTCCCAGTCAACTTTTGATTCCATACACCTGCTTATGCTTCCTTTTGTAGTTTTTTTTAATCGGCGGACAGACAGACTCTTCAGCAGACAGACAGTACCTAGCAGCTGTGATGCGACTGGCTCTTATTCTACAGGGTGTTGGAACAATTTGCGTTTTACAGATGGATAAATATAGCCGGTAATGATTTTGTGCACGCCATATGAGCTGTTCTTTCCACTCAGTCTATTCAAGTCGTGTTCAGAAGAGAAAAGGTTAGGTGGCATGGGTTTACTTTGAGCTTGGAAAAGGCTTTATTATCAGAGACCCTGTTTGTCTACTTGACCTTTGTCTCTGTTTGTGGTGTGTGCATAGGGGGGTAGCTTTCTGTGTTGCATCCTTGGAGAAGCAGGGTCACCTCTTTGGATGGGAGCCAGGATGACATACTGCAGGGCTGTTGCTTGTTGAAGGATGCACAGACTGGTGGTCTGAATGGTCAAGGAGGAACATGGCTGCGATCTCAGTGCCCAGCAGGGAAGCTCGCCTCAGGACCATTTCTGTCAATAGGGCAGATGGCTGCTCTGTGCTTTGGTTTGCATGATTTTTCAGAGAGTACCTGTCTGTAAAACTTGGCAACACTTACAAGCAGAGGCATTTGTCAGAGTATTTTAGAGAATGGGGAAAAAGCGCTGCCTATATATAGACTATAAGAAGACAAAGTGTTTGTTGAGAACTAGACAGAGATAGACATACAATAGATGAAAAGCAGCCTATATAGGATACTGCACGTCAAACACAGAAACATCAAAATGAACATGCACAACAAAATGTTACACGTTAAAAATATCATCTGAAAAACAAGAACAAAATTTAAGAGAAAAGGTTAGTCACTTTATGGAGAATGCAAAAATGCTGGATGCTACATTAATGCATCTCTGTAGCATCATTGGTGAAGACCCTCCCTGTTTGTCACCTCCAGTTTGTAATACCAACAGGCCTTCTGTTGGAAAAATCTACAAGCCTAAGCTGAGATAACCCCAATTACATTGTCAAGGTTATATTTTAAAGTCCTTCAGTTTGAGTGCTGCAGAAAACATTCTAAAACTTTTTCCACAGACTGAGTGGTATTCCTCATGGCAAGTAAACAAATCTTCATGCATAAATCAGAGTGCCCCATTAAACAGTTATAAAAAATATCTATAAAATGTTTAATACTGAAATCTCTATGTATTTTTTCTATTCTATTTATCTCTATTTAATTGTCTGAGATTACAAATTCAGAAAGCCTGTTCCTGTTCCCTAAAGAAGTCAACATTAACCCCTTTCTGTCCCAGACCATCGATACCAATAAAACAAAAATATATCATTGAATGTTTGGAATGCAAAACAGTCTTACCACTGAGTGTGTTATGTATTATATCTTAATGGAGCTTTTTTAATACTGTGTTCCTGGGGTTTTTTGATAGATACTTTGTTGCAGAGGCACCTGATTATGTACCATAAATCATATGTATTTAAACCCATAGACTGTATATAAAGGGAGGATGTAGCCACTGTGACATCACCCACTGATCAGTGAACTGCTTTGAAGCCTCGTGTTCGGCATTTTGGCCGTCGCTGTCTGTGTTTTTTGAAACCCAACGTCGTAAGTGAGGGGTGAATCCACCTGAGATACCGAGGATGCTGCACAGTCGTAGGGTAGCGACTTGTACATCACAAGGTAGCCACGCCCTGCTTGGCTCATTTTCCCCATAAACTTATACTATTGTACTTCTTTTTGCAAACAGAAGAGTCACCCCCTGCTTGCCATTAGAAATAGTTCAGGTTTAAGGGACTTCCATATCCATCCATACATCCCTTTTCTTCACTACTTATTTAACTTATGGTTCCACACTGGATTCAGTTTTCATAGCCGGGTCAAGGATATAACCACATCACTCTAAAAAGAGAAATTATATTCAAGGACACCTTCTTGGGTAACTGTAAACTAATTTTCTCAGCCGTCACATTCTATATTAATTGATTGGCTCTCCCGCCTTAGATCAGCCTCCATAACCAGAGGTGGTCCAGGTCAAATCACAAATATAGCTCTGAGCTATGGCGAACACCAGTCCCTTCCACCAGCTCCCGCTTGGCACAGTGACACATATTTGCCTTGATTGAATGTGCAGTTTTCCCCACATGTGCACACACCACTAACCCTCACACACACACACACACACACACACACGGATGCACACACGCACTCATCATCCACTGTAAATGTTATCAGTCAGCTCTAATGTACATTACCGTTGATGGAGTGCCGTGGTGATGGGAGGTGAGGAGAAGAGGAGGAGAGAAGGGAGGAGAGAGGCAGATTAGTGTGCTGAGATGTCTGGTCTCCGTGGAGACGGATGGTGTTGAAAAAACCAATTATCTTTTCCTTGCTAAAGACTAGAACAGGATGTTAGAACACCACAGATGCTGTAAGTGTGTCACCAGAACAAAAAACATTTTATTCAGATTAGCAGCACCACACAGTTGTTTCATACATTATGCAGATGTTTCATTAGGAAATGCTTTTCGCTTTTGTTCCACAGTTATACACTGATTATTCTGTAGATATTTGAGTGGCATATATCATATATGATGGACACAAACCAACTGGTGCAGAAGTCATTAAATGCTCAAATATGTTGTTAAAAATTGAAGACATGCTGTGAGTATCTGAATAAGAAAAACTGAGTTAAAATGTGCTCCATTGTCACTTTTAATATACAAATTCTTGAATGTACAGAGGAAAAATGTTTTTGAAACAGTTAGACCGTGGTTGCCCATCTGGTTCCTGTAAAAACCTCCACAAGCCATCTACCATATAAACCCCTCCTCATCCACCATCTATCACACCTCCTCCAGTAGTCCTCATTCTGTATTTCACTATATTATTAACACCTCTCCACAGCTGGTCTTATTTGTGAGGGAAATGTTAAGGTGAAACATTAACACGTCTCTTTTCCTTTCTAATGTGTGAATTCTTTTAATTTTATAGCTTTTATGTATCCTCAACATTAGACAAAAAGATGCATTAATGATTATATTTAGGATACTACTTTCTTAAGGACAAAGAAACTCACTTTACCCAGGAAATGCGATCTTTAGATAGCCATGAACTATAAATAAAAATCAGAGCTGCTTTTCACAGTCTGTACCAGAAGAAGCATGCTATCCATAGACTGTATATAAAAGATGGACTCAGCCACTGCGATCTCATCCACTGGTTTTTGGACTCGCTTTTTGAAAAAAAGTCATATTTATTGTTTTGGCTGTTACCGTCTTAATATTTGACCCTATTTGGTTGAGAAGTTGAAGTTTTAAGCTAAAGCACCTAGCTTCGTTAGCATGCTGCATTCATAAACTGTATGGGTGCATTGTACCGACACTGCTAATCAATGGCAAGTACTAAAACACTGTTAGTACAATTAACTAGGGGTGTCACAATACCAGGAGTTTAGTAGTCACTACCAGTACAAGTTGTAGGTGTATCCTGTCCCCTTCAGTTCCAGAAGAGTCGCAGCCTCTGTACATACGCTGCCTACAGTACCTACAGTACTAAAAAAACCCAAAAAAAAACAAGTACTCTCTTATATATGAGTTCTTAATAAGATAATATGACAGTGCTGTTTAAAAATAATCTTGTTTTGTCACAACAAGTTGTGGATTATTCGTTTACACTCTGCTCATCTCTGCTCGGATCGGCTGGTTGTTCTGTTTGTGGCAATTTAAACATGCGCTGCCAACAGGGAAGTTGCAGAGTGCCCTCTGGTGGACAAATTATGCAACATCAACACTTGTAACATTGTTGAATATAATTCAAAACTTTAAACCTCATACAATTTAAAGGTCAAGTTATGAAAAAAAAAAATCACCAATCCACAAAGCTACAGGGACTAAAAAAACAAAACAAAACATGTTTTGTACCTGGCTGTAAACATGTTTGCATCCAGGTACATGTTGCTTTTGGAGCCAACCTTGAGTGGCCATTTCAGGAACTGCAGCTTTTGGCACTTGTGGGCTGGCTTAATTTTTTAGCCCCCGGGAGGTTTTGAATGATGGTCAAACAGGATGTGATCCCACAATGTCCCTTTTCTCTCTTGAGATGTCTAACTGAACCTGCTGGTAACAGCAGGACCAAATCACTGCCCCTTCATTTAAAAGTTCCAGTAGATTTATAACCCTTCCTCAGCAGCTGTCTGTATTGAATGCCCTGAGGAGAAAGAGCAGTCCTGTCAGTCAGCAGACCCACAGGGAAGCTAGGAGACTATAGAAAGAGTGTGCCTGCCTGTTTCTGCTTCTTATTACTGGGCCATCAGCGGCGCAGCACGCCCACACCCTGCCACTGTCAGATGGCAGGCCGAGCGGCTGCCACCAATTAACCCCTTGGGCGACAAGTTCATACCAGTGGGCACCAGGACGCCACCATCACAGGGATGCTTAGGCGCTAACATGTTGTCTGAATTTTCAGCACACAGAGCCCTGATGCCAGTGCCAGTTGTTTGTAATGAATTGTGGCTGTCACTGAAGAGAAGCTTTTGTGATAGATGGGGCCAGCGTTGACACTTTTAGAGGAATTTATTGCTTTACACCATCGAATCCCCACAGAGAGTGATTTATGGGCATGTGTATGTAAGTTAACACATGTGTGCCCACCCATATCTGTGTGTGCATGTGTGTATGCGCGTCCCTCTCCACTTCTGAAGAGACAAATAACAATGGCACGGCTCATTGCGTGCGTCCCCACTGTAGCAGAATTCAGAGGCAGCGGCGTTGAGGAGCGAATTGGTGAGGGCAGGGGAGGGCTGGGCCGAGTAATTTTTCTATTGTCTGTCTGCCAAATGAAGGTTAGAGAACGGCTGAGAGGCGTGCGTTGGCAGGGTACAGAGGTTGGCAGCCTTTTCAGGCAGGAGATGGGCTGGAAAACAAGTGGCATTCAATTTTCGGGATGAGGGGGAGGGGGACTCAACCCTGAGAGAGAGAGAAGAATGAACAGAGGGAGAGATTAAACAATATTGTCTGGGTGCATTTTGCTTTTGAGTTTGTTTATGTATCAAGGAGGATGAGCAATTTCACAAATCTGACTGTGCACAGTCCAGGTGAAAATACTGAATATATTATGGAGGCTTGCATGTAAGTGTAGTTGTGCTTAGAGTATGACATTGCTGTATTTTTATGATTCTGAGTCAATCATTGTGAGAATTTTATGTTTGTGACAGAGAATCTCCTCCTGGGTTGGAAATTGGCATATAAAGACAGACGGAGGACATTTCTTCCTTTAAGATGTTTGATGCATCTCCTACGTATAAAATCGGCATCTTCCTCCCTGCATCCTGTCAGCTTTAGTTTGTTTTCTACACGAGATGGATTCCCAAAAAACAAAGTTGCTCTTAATCCAAATAGACTGAAAGTATTCAAGTCATTTAGTGTGGCAACTGTTGCATTTTGTGTGTGGCCTAAAATATATTAAAGGTTGAGCTTCTGACAGGCTCAGTGGTCACAGTCATTTGCGAATGATTTGTTATCTAAAGGTCACTGAAAGGAGAAGGTCAATAAACAAGAGGATTTTAAAGGTCAGAAGGCCTTAAATCTGAGTCAGTGAAGGAGTATTTTATTTAAAGGAAATGGAAAATGGTTTCTGAAAATACACACATGAATATTCTCATCCCTGCATCTGTCAGTAAATCAGGGAATCTCTGTATGTGTGTCTGTTCTTTGGTTTCTCGACAAAAGTGCATTTGGTTGTATTGCCGGGGACCAGAAAAAGGTGAGTGTTGAGTTTGAGGTCATTTGGGTGAAGTGTGGTCTCATTTTGGGTGTCTTCCTCTTCTTTTAGAGCAGACAGAGAGTTTATATAGAAACCTCCTCTACTGACATGCCCGTAACAGCAAGCACTGCACTAGTTACTGTAAATCAGTGTGATCGGTTTAAGTTAATTGAACAATGAGAAAAGAGTCAGTGACCGTGTAACTATTTTTAAAAAGTATATACAATCCATTTAAGCTGCTTTAACTCGTCTGCTGTTTTCACATTTCGAGCTTGCATCTGAGATGCCACAAGGCTCGAGGAAAGGAGAGTGAAGAAAGCTGACTGATCATAACTCAATAAGTAGATAAAACGATCTTCTTGTCCTCCCACTGAACTCCTGCTCAGTGACCCCAGCAGACATGAACACATCCAGACTGTTTTCTCTCTCTGTTGCGGCTCTTTTGAGTAAAGGGCAGCCTTTCAGAAGGAATATCGCTCTTGTTACATTTTGTCAATGGAATTTTATTCTTTGAATGATTCACTCCTCCTCTGTCACTCATACATTTGTGCTTTATTTGAAGAGATGCTATTAAAGATGTCCTTTCCTGTACCTGTACTCTGCTGCTATGTTTCTGTCATGATGTGTGTGGTGTATAGTTATAGTTTTTAGTGTTATTGTGAAATTATTTCATAACATACATGTTTGACATCTTAGAGCTTTAGATATGAATTTTATGTACATTTGTTTAACATGCTTAAGGATAGTTTTTCTTTAGTATTTACATATATGT
>VVAS01073583.1:0-12501 GCA_015103295.1 Ptychochromis oligacanthus
AAAAATTAAAAAAAAAAAGAGATAAAAAATTTAAAATTTTTTTTAAAAAAATAATTTAAAAAAAAAAAAAAAAACTTAATCAATAAAACAACCAGACAGGACTGCCTATTTTATAACTAATCAAGCAAATTAAATATGTGCCTTATGAAGACATTGCACCACACTGGTGGCCTAAGGACACCGGTAAAATCATAAGGAAGACCCATATTTTATCAGCTCATTATGTTCCAAATATACTTTGAACCTGTTTAATTCAGTTTCTAATTATTTGTAATGTTGCACTTATTTTGGAACAGTGAGAGAATATAAACACAGGACTGTCACATCCATTTACAATCAGATGTAATATGCCATACTGAAAGATAGGGGGCACACAGCACCCATGAAGGAAACACTGTAGCCCTCCAGACTCAAAACTAAAATCTTACCAATGCTTTACCAGACCCCCCCCCCCCATGCTGTGATCATGTGAAAACTCCATGACACTCTGTGCTGCTGCTGACTGAGAACTGACTTTTTTTCCCCCCCAGACTTCGCAGCTTGAGGTGATAATGAGCAGTCAACAGTGTCATTTGTGAATTACGAGCTTTGGCTTTGAAATTTTACACTGCATATGTATCGGAGCAAATTAATGAGCATCGTTATCTTGGTTAGAAACACCCACGTTTCCTGCTATCCTGAACATCCTGACCATTCCCATTACTGAGACTTCAATTTAACTCTTGTGGGTGTTGTAACTGATTAATGTGATGGCCTGAGGAAGGGGAGGATGTCTGCTGTGCATACATTCAGGATGTGGGATGGTGGAATTATTGTCATTAATTTAAACTGATGTCATTTACAGTGGATAATAAGTTTCCCCATTTTCATTACCAGAAAATATGAATATAAGAAAAAACAACTAAAATTTGTTTGAGATAAAACAGAAATTCCAACTTTCAGAATTCTATATTGAAGCCCACTGGAGGACTTTAAATTAGATGACAGCTCCAGTACTTGCAGCCTGATCTCCTCACCTTCGCGGCACTCTTTAGTTGGTACATAGATGGATCATCGGCTGCCTTGCCAGCAGCACACTTGGTGGCACTAATGAGCTCAGCCAGTGCCTTGGCCACATCTTTGACAGCATTTATCAAAACCACCTAGAGAAAGGAGAGACAGACACAGACTAATCAACATGCAGTCTGGGAAAGAGGAAACACTGAAAGGTTATTGGCATTTGCAGCTCATACTTCCATAATTTCCCCTATTAACAGGCACACTGAATAAAGGACAAACAGAAATGAGAGGATTACAAAAGTGATAATGGTCAACCTGTGTCTCAGGGTCATCAGAGCCAATGCTGGCAGCACCCAATTTGACCACATCTGTGAGCTGGGTAATGGTTTTGGCAGAAGACTGAGCAGCCTGAGCCAGCTTGTCCTGACCGGAAGCTGCGCCGGACACCAGCATCTTTGTGTCCTCGACCAGAGCTTTAGCAGTCTTTAAAATGTTTTCCCTGAAACAGAAAAGGAGGAGATAGATAAAAGATAGATTAAAGAAAAAAAGGCAAGAAGATATGAAAATAATCAGTGCATCACCCACTATCCTATCCAATCCAGTCTAGAGGTCTTACTCGAGCAGAAATTAACTGGGTGTGAATTATGGTCAGAAACATGCACACTGGTGCACATGTCTTAATATCAAAGGCATTTCTTCATGAAAGCTTGTGCAAACACAAGAAGGGTGGGTAAGGTTATGTAACAAGTCATGTCAATTATTTTTCTGAAATTGACAAAGGAGATCATAACAAGCAGCTGCAAAGTTTCTTCTACAAGTCTGAGGTAGCTGTGCAAGATTATTTGAGATCAAGTGATTCTTATTTCTTTCACTTCAACAATTCTTCAGTGGGGTACAGTAAAATTTCACAAAAAACCATCTGTAATTATTTTTGGTCATAGTGGCAAGTAATGGGACAAGTCTACTCTTCAAGTGTTTTCCTGTATTTTTCTTCACATACTATTATTTAACAGTGGAAATGCTACCTTAGAGTTGAATCTTTAGTGTAAGAGCAAGGACAATAATAGATGTGTGACACTCCTTGCATTTTTCAAAGTCTTAGGGTAATTTATTGTTTCTAACAGCAGAGATTTCCTCCCTGTTCTGCAGCTAATATGTCATTCTGTCAGTGTAGGGTGATAGATAACTAGAGGGTGGATTTTAGACTCCTGTCGGATCTTGTACTTATGTCTTGCACTACTGGGTGCATTTCAAGCACTAACCTGTGGTCAGCAAAGGACTCTTCATTCTCTGCATTGAGTGTGCCAGCGGACGCAAACATGATTGTGGTATCCAGATCAGCAATGATGCCAGACACTGCACTGGCTGCTGTAATGCAAGCCTGAGTGCCCTTATTGCCTGCCTGGAGGGCTGAAAGCACCAAAGACACCTGGGGACATAAACAGACCCTTAATCACACAGGGAGCAAGGGCAGAGGCAGAGATTTATTTCATATCTAGGCTGGGTTGGTAAATTTTATGATGTATATTAATAAGGACATAAAAGTTTGGCAATTTGCAGTAAAGTGGTGTTACTATGTTAGCTCAGTCTAAGTAGAGACACCTTTACTGGTCAAAACAGAGTGTGTTGCATGGCAGCACAATGCAACGCACAACATCACTCACTAGCTGAAATAAGTATGCATCAAAGTGTTTTCAAATATGTCCTTTCCTCACAGGTGTCTGAATGGCAGTAGAAATTATGTTTACAAAAAAGTCAGCACACTTGAATTATTAGAAATAACAGCTGTGAAAATTTCAGATATAAGAAAAAGTTACGATATCAAAACACAACAAGTATGATGTGAAAAAAAAACAAATTTTTAAAGTGAAAGTCATATCTTTCATTGCTTTGGATTCCTATGAATAAATCACACTTCACTTCATGTGAACTACATAGCTACAAACAACTTTACTCTACCATTCAGTTAAAGAACAACACTGAACAGAGTTCAGTGTGGAACATACTAGGCCATACAGAAAAATCTCCAGCCCAGAGATGAAGCAAACAAACAAAAATAACAACAATTAGCTAGATGAGTTTGGGTTAATATATGGGGCAACTCAGATTATCTGTTTTGCTTCAGTAGCGGCATGGGTCAGCAAAACTACTGCAAACGGAACATGATAAAAAGCACTATGTGGTTTTAATTAAATAAAGTTGACCCAAATCTTTTATTGGTAGAAAAATACCTTCTCTGTGACTGCACGGGCACAATCAATGAGCTCCCGTTTAGTAAAACTGTCCGAAGGGGTGATCTGCAGAGCTCCAGCCTTTTGGACCAGGAAGATGCAGCCGTGACCAAGCTCCTGCACTCGGGTCTTGATCTGGAAACCAATCTGCAAAACACGAAACACAGCAATAACATAAAATAGGTGGTATTTATTCAATTGTAAAATAAATAAATGAACAAACTGCAGCTGATTAATTGACCTGTGTTCTTAATGTTCAAGCACAAATGTTTAAAGGAGACCCATTAAGCTCATTTCCAGCACCACATTTATTTTCCTGTATTAGAGTAGCTTTTCATGATTCGCTGTTGAAAATAATCCTTATTTATCTGATACTGGGCCATGGTGCAGCCCCTCAGTTTATGCATTGTCTGAAACAAGCAATTACAGCTCGATTCCCCGGCCCTTTGAGCCAACTTTCATCTGATTGGCTGCCCTTTGTAAACAGAAGGTTTGAAAAGCGGGTGGGTGAGGCTTCTGCAGCCATCTCAGTCACACAGCTCTGTGTGACTGAGATGGCCATAATATCCCTTCTCTATGATAGCATGCAGAGCCAAGAGTAGGAAAAAACTGCTGGAAACAGGGTGTTTGGAGCAGTCTGAAGCCTGAACTTTGATGAACATTCACCAACAGTAATGAAGCTATAAGTGTCAAAAAGAAAACTATCACACTGAAGTAGCAGAGCTGTTTCATGTGTAAAAACTGTTTGAGTGTCCTCCTCACCTCCTCTGGTTCAGCTGTATGAGCAGCCAGTCGCCCCTGAACAGCCAGCTGGCTGTAGTCCACAGTCACCTGTGATGCCAGGGCTCCCAACTCATCTGGACATGTCACTGATTTGGTCATCTGATGGATGAAAGAAACAAAAACAAAAAAAAGAAAAAAAAAACATTTCAGCCCCAAAAACAGACAGATTAATATTGTGTTGGCCCTGACCCGTAGAGGCATGGACTCCACTAGACCCCTGAAGGTTCACCACTGTTCCTTCCTTGGACCACTTTTGATAGATACTGACCACTGCAGACTGGGAACACCCCACAAGATCTGCAGTTTTGGAGATGCTCTGACCCAGCCATCTAGCCATCACAATTTGGCCCATGTCAAACTCGCTCAAATCCTTACGCTTGCCCATTTTTCCTGCTTCTAACACATCAACTCTGAGGACAAAATGTTCACTTGCTCCTTAATATATCCCACCCACTAACAGGTGCTATGATGAAGAGATAATCGCTTCACCTGTCAGTGGTCATAATGTTATGCTTGATCGGTATATGTATCCAGAGTAACTTTCATGCTGAAGAGCTCAGAGAACATGAAACTGCTGCCTCTATAATTCTTTAAAAAAAATGTATGTAACATCAAACTTGAGAGTCTACAAGTTGAACTCTAGTTGTGAAGGCTTATATTCGAAATTAGTTTAATATGGCGCCTTTACAAAATACTCTTCAAACCTTATTTAAACAGAAAGTCCTTTGAGATTAAAATCTTTTTTTTCCCCAGGGGAGACAAGGCCAAAAAAGGACATCATCGCAGGTTTACAAAAAAATGATAAAAATGAGAGAGCAAAAACAGATATGGGACAAATATAAAGATCAGTAAAACAAACGAGGGACTACAGGTACATAAAGAATTTTATCACAGCTTTGGACTCTTCCAGGCAGATAAAAATCATTAAGTTTGTTCTCTCTTACTGACTACGCTATGAAATGCTGTGAAGTCATGTTGGCATAACAAATCAAAACTAATTTATCATTTACAAATGAGTTGGTTTCTCTTCGATTTAACCTACCAGTCACTTCAAATAGATGGTTAATTAGCACTAAGCAACAGCCCAATTTCTACAAACTGCAATGGCAGATAAACTACATCAAACTTGATTTGTATGGCAATTCTGAAATAAACGGATTTGCTTATAATCAACAATAACATATTCATAAGTTACAAGTGTATTTCAGAAACAATCTAAAAATGTTAAGAGTTATTTTGAGAGCTTACCATTTCCTGAGCGGTGACAGCAATGGCTTTAGAGTATTTCACCATACTGGTCTGATAATCCACAAATGAGCCCTCAGGTTCAGGCGGTGTCCCTTCATCCAGCTAAGGAAAGACACACACCAGCACACTGTTAAAATGGCACTGCATTTTCATTTCAGGCAGGATTGGTTTGTCCTTCACAATAGGAACAAACATCTTCAAACGTGAAGAAAATCAATTTTTTCCAGCTCTTTACTTGTAATGGCATGTTAAATCTAATCTACCCTTCAATTATACCAATTCTGCCAGGTGTGCAGGCATCGGCAAACCAACTAATGCAGCTTTATATTCAGAGAAACACTCTGTATGAATGATAAACACTCATTATAAATTATCCACCAAATTATCCACTCTGTAATTACAGCTTTAAAACAGCATCAGCCCCCAAAACATTTGATCACCAGTTTGCAGTTCAAACATTATACGTTTCTAGCATTTCTGCCAAATTAGACTACTTATAATATCACAGAAAGGCAGAGAAGACAAAAAAAGATTCCACCATGCGAGAAAAGCATGCTGGTTACTGAAAGAAATCCATAATACTTCAAGTGCATGATGTTTGCTCCTCCCGCTGATACAAATAATACGCAGCCTTGACTAGGTGACTCAAAGTTAATCAGAAAAGCTGTTTAAATCACTACTGCTAAAAACCACAGTGGAGGGTGACCATTATGCCAATTGGATTATTCAAGAGGATTATCCCCATTTAATCAACTACACTGACTGACACGTAGACAAAACATGCACCTGCATGCTCAACATGTACACCTACAATGAACCATTTTCATTAATTATTCATGATGTGCCTCACAACGTTAATGCAAAGATGCTGTTCCTCTGGTGAACCCACACTTCTGAGGCACTTTTTCACCTTTGCAATACTTCACTTCACTCAGGAGGGCAAGGAGAAATATAATTAGCTAGCCGCTGTCTGTACTTGAGATAAAAGGCTTTTTTCTTGTTTTGCACCCAACGTTTTTGCCAATAGTTTCACTATTAATTGGAAAGATAGGTCAAATTATCTGGCTCTGAGTAAGAATGGCTGTGTTGACAGTCAATTTTCCTATTCTTCAGTGGGTTGTGATTTGTATTAATATGTTAATCAGTGACTTTTTAAAATGGTGCCTGAGAAACACTGTGGTTGTAGTCAAGATGTTAAACACAGCAACAGGAAATCATGGGTCAAATGAAGAAAAGAAAAGAAAAGAGGAAACCTTAATTAGAAAATGATGGTAGCTTCTGTAAACTCTGGAAAAAGGTTAACATTTGCTTCCATAATATAACTTCTGTACTCACTATTAACTTATCCCACTCATTTTCTGTACAGTATTCTGACTTTTTTTTGACAGTGTAAAACTCCTCAAAGCAGGATGTTTCCCACTAACAGTTTTAACAATTTATACTAAAATGGAATATAACTGTGTGATATATTGTCAAGGAGCTGCAATTTTAGTTCAGATTTAATAGGGCTAATTTTCCATGCCTGTTCTGGATGTTGAGTGTTGGGAGAGGGCCAGAGTGTGGGTGTCACTGTGATGACCCCTTTGTTCAACAGGAGGTCTTGCTCATCTTAAGATAAAGCTGGATGATTGTATCATCTGATTTGCAGCCACGCTGTCTTGTAAAACAAATGAAGACAGAATAGAGCTGTCAATCAATACCCAGCTGGTGTTGAGCTGATTCAGATGATGGTGAAAGAAGGACCATCACTAATGCAGACAGAGAGTCTAAAAGTTGAGAGATTGTCCTTAGCTGCAGTAAATTCTGCTACTCAAGAACAAGAGAGTGCAAATTAATTCAACCACTCACATTAAGCATGAGGTCAAATTATTGTAGACACTGTGCTGTGTCTTCTTATCATTACTGTTTACCGTGCTACCAGATAATCAGTACGACAGACCATAACCAGCTACACCCACCTTGGCCATGGCATCTGCGATCGACTCCACCATTCCTCCCACCATTCCCACCTCACTGGCAGCTTCATTTAGTGTCACCATAATGTCATCAACTGCTTCCTTCATGAGCTGAGCTGCCTCTGCTATAGCATCATGGGTATGGGATGCCTGTGAAGTGTGAAACAGCACAAGCACGTATGAAATATTTGTATGGGTACAGTTAGGTCCATAATTTGTTGGACAAAAACACAGTTGTTGTAGTTTTGCCTCTGTACACCCACACAGTTGATTTTAAATCAAACAATAAAAATGTGACCCAAGTGCAGATTTTCAGCTTTAATTCAAGGGGTTTAACAAAAAAAATTTGCATGAACTGTTTATGAATTAGACATTTTTATACACAGTCCCCTATTTTCAGAAAGTAACTGGATAAACCAACATCATTTTAAATGTAAGGACTGTTTTTAATACTTGGATTAAAATCCTTTGCAGTCGATGACTGCCTGAAGTGTAGAATCCACGGACAACACCAAATGCTGTACTTCCTCCCTTGAGACGCTCTACTTGGCATTTACTACAGCCACCTTCAGTTGTTGCTTGTTTGTGGGTCTTCCTGCATTCAGTTTTGTATTTAATAACTGAAAAGCATGCTCTGTTGGGTTGAGATCAGGTGACTGACTTGGCCATTTAAGTATATCCCATTTCGTTGCCTTGAAAAACTCTTGAGTTGCTTTTGCAGTTTGCTTTAGGCCATTATCTCTTTGCTCTGTGAAGTGTTGTCCAAACAGTTTTGAAGCATTTGGCTCAATCTGAGCAGGGAGTATAGCCCTGTACACTTCAGAATTCATCATGCTACTTCTATCAGCAGTCATATCATCAATAAACACTAGTGACCTGGTTCCACTGGTAGTCATACTATATGCCCATGTCACAACATTGCCCCCACCGTGGTAGCCACGAGGTAGGCTTTGGATCATGAGCTGTTCCTTTACTTCTCTATACTCTTCTCTTCCCATCATTCTGGTACAAGTTAATATTGGTTTCATCCATCTAAAGACTTTTTTTTTCCAGAACTGTGCAGGCTCTTTTAGATGTTTTCTAGTGAAGTCTAATATGGCCTTCCTGCTCCTGAGTGTAACCAATGGTTTGCACCTTGTTGTAAACCCTCTGTATTTGCATTCATGAAGGCGTCTCTTGATTGTAGACCCTGACAATGATACGACTACCTCCTCGAGAGTGTTCTTGACTTGGTTAGATGTTGTGAAGTTGTTTTGCGTAACCATGTAAATAATCCTGTCATCATCCACTTTAGTTGTCCTCTGTGGTCTTTCAGGCCTTTTGGTGTTGCTGAGCTGGCCAATGCATTCACTCTTTTTAAGAATGCACCAGATTGTTGATTTGGCCACTCCTAAAGTTTTTGCCGTCTCTCTGATGGTGATGGCCTCCCTCACATGCATCAACATCTCTTTGCGCCTCATATTTAAAATTACAGTGAAAAGCAATAAACAAATTCAACACTTTGAATCAACTTCATATATTATGCCTGCTCCATTTGTCATGAAATAACAAGGGACAGGCCTCACCTGGCCAGGAAACTGCTTTTCAGTTAATTGTCCAATTATTTTTGAGCCTCTGAAAATGGGGAACTGTGTATAAAAATGGCTGTAATTCCTAAACTGTCAATGCAGTACTTTTGTTAAACCCACTGAATTAAAGGTGAAAGGCTCCACTTCAGTCACATCTTGATTGCTTGATTTAGAATCCACTGTGGTGGTGTACAGAGGCAAAACTACAAAGAAATTTCATTGTCCAAAAGCTTGTGGACCTAACTGTAGGTTCACTTTGAAATCTACAAAGTGGTCCTTTAGCTCGTGTCTTGAAATATAAATATCTTCCTTGTAAGAACAATTAAAGTTAGTTTTTATTTACCATGAAAATAATAATGTTGTCTTTCTACCATTGCATGGACTGGTGCCTTGCTCAGTAAAAAGAGATCGAGTCAGTGTGGACTTTTTATTTGGGATGCTGAAATGCAGAGAATGTGTTTGGGATGGGATTGATAAGAGGGTCTTTTAAGGATGCTGAAACCTCGAGAAGATGGCTGTCCAGGACTGCAATTTGGACGGTTCATTAGTTTTAGAGATCAGGGAGAGTGTGTGTCCAGCCTGGAGCCACACTGAGAGTTATCTGTACTCCCAACACACACACACACACATTTAACAGAACCCCTATACACTCATGAGAGAGGCAGCGAGCCAAAAAGCAAGCTGCATTTTTCTGGTTTTGTGTTTTTAACTGCTTAACTGACTAACTCCATTACATCTCCATTAAATCAGGAGTGTTTCTATCTGACATCAATTTTCTTTAAATGTCACTAAAATCTCGGTGTATGTTTTAAATCTGATTACCCACAGCAGCTAGCGGCCGCCGTACGCAGCTCGATTCAAATCAAATCAATGCAGGAATTCCTTTTTTTTCCTGTTTGGGCAAAGCTCCAAAGGAGTGTTGTTTTTTTTTTTTAAATTCTTTAATGAGAAACCGTCACCATACGTCAGAGTTTGAGGAACCAGCTGCAAACAGAGGTTGGAATTATCTATACACTGAAGGACTGAAGGAGGTTTTTGTGGATGCAACAACACGGCCTGTGTGCTCTTCCTAAATATGCTCTGAAATATCTTAAATTCCTGAACGCAGCTGCAGTGTGACTGGAATCCATCACGATCTTTTCCCTTTCAGCTCTTCATGGTTTGTTTCTGCAGTTCAGCTGAGTTAACTTTAATACAGTTTACAGTACTGAGCAAAAGTCATGAGCCACCCCTCATTTCTTTATATTTTGCCAAGAAAATGGGAAATGGGTGCAGTGATTTGGAAATACAATATGGGTGGCTCAAGACTTTTGCACAGTACTGTATATTTCTGTTTTAGATGTATGCATGCACATTAATAAATCTTCATAAAGGCATTCCATATGGATTAGTTCTGCTTTATGAATATTAGGGTGTTTTCCTTGATCGAAATCTTCCAAATTTGTCATTAAATGAGAGAAAAAACAAAATCAGAATAGTCAGTTCAGTTTAATTTTATTTATGTAGCACCAATTCACAGCAAGAAGTTGCCTAAAGGTGTTTTATATTGTAAGGTAAAGACCCTACAATATTAGAAAGAGAATCCCAACAATCAGACGATCCCTTATGAGCAGCACTTGGTGACAGTGGGGAGGAAAAACTCCCTTTTATGGGAGAGAGAAGACAAAAATTTACTCTATCCACATGATTTGATTATCAAGAATCATGATTAATGGTTTCCTACAGCTCCTAAAACACAGATGAAATATTTGTTTGATAGTGTTTAACTTTGTCCATTCAAAGTGTGCTCAGTTTTAAATGTTTTCTGTCTTTTAGACTAGTCCAATTTTTTTCTCTTGTTTAAATGACCAGTAAATTAGTTAATAGGAACATCCCTAATCCAATTAAGGGTTGCAGGGGGGCCCACGCAGGCACAGAGAGAACATGCAAACTCTATGCAGAGAGGCCCCAGCCGGGGGGTAGATTAAAATCCAGGACCTTCTCGCTGTGAGACAGCAGTCCTAATAACTACACCAATATGCTGCCGTGCAGTAGTGGTGTATAAAGACATGGGGAGTGGAGAAGGTACACTCAGTGTATCACAGGATAACAGCATAAATAAGGGATGGTTCAGGGTCACCTGAACAAAAAGGGAAGTTTGAAGCCTAGTCTTAAAAGTAGAGAGGGTGTCTGTCTCCTGAATCCAAACTGGGAGCTGTTTCCACAGGAGACTAGTCTAAAAGTAAGAAAACATTAAAAACTGAGCACAACCTGATGTTAAACATCAGGATACACATACTGCATGTGTACTTAAGAGCTTTATGAAGTCATTAATAACATTTCTCAATAATCACATCATGTTCTCAGTGTCAGTGTGCGGCACTTTGTTCCGTGTATAATGCTGCACACGTGACATCAGATCAGTTGGTTGGGTGTGGCTAACATTAGAAGCAGTAGCCCTCCTTTTATGTCAACAGTTTGTTTAGAGCAACCTGCAGCCGGAGCTTTTTGGTCCACAGGGATTACTGTACAAACACTGACCTCATTATTTGAAACTTTGGCCTTGTTTAATATGAGCATCCACTGGAACAGGAGATATATGACAGGAAAGAAGGAAAAGCAGAATAGGTCCACGTTAACTGGGCACATGTGGATTTCCTCTTCATGACACTGAAGACGTAAACTTGGCTGTTTTTTATTAATATATAAATATAAATTTATAAATATTCTATGAAAGATGAAAGATTTGCACCATTTTTCAGTTCATGTCCTGAATACATAGATGCTGAACGTGAAGTAGTGAACCTTTGACATTTCCTCCCTTAAACTCAAACAGTTTGTGGGTCTGAGTTCATCTTCTCTCTCTTTGCTTTAGAGTTTCTTGTTATTTTGGCACCTGGTTTTGATTTAGTCTTATGACAAAGCTTTTTCGTCAAACTTTAGTCATCTGATATTGCTCAACAATTGAGACCGGTCCTTATCAGTGAGATTGTATCACTGTCTAATTTTGGTCTTGTTTTTTGTTTTTTTTAAGCGTTACGTATTACATGTGTTGACTGTGGAGAGGTCAGAGGAGAACAAGATGCTCTGCAGTTATACAACACTCAATCCAGTTTTCAAACTCCATCTGTTTGCACAAAACAAAACTCTCCAGTTGAATCGAATCTTTTCCACTCAGCAAGGGTTAGCATTAACTGTGCATCTGACTGTGCTTTCTAATTCATAAGCTGACTCACTCGTTTATGCACTGAAATGCAGCTTTTGGACTGGGTTTAGCTTGAGAAGAAGCTAATTGTTCAGCTATTTTCAGTTCAGTGATATTTCTACCGGGAGCGTCTTGGTTTGTGGTCGAAAGTTTCCCCTGACTTTTCCTCGACCTCGGTGGGAAGCGTCTTGATATGAAGGAACGATGTTAAGAAGAATTCATAAGGACTTAAGAGAGGAGAAGCTTGGTGCTCAGAGAACCAGACTGCACTCATACTAGAGTATTTTCATAATGCTACAGTCACACCAGGGAAAACGAAGACGGGGGCCAGGTCTGCAACCACCCATAGCCAGGTGCCATCTTCAGAGCGACTTTGATCCATCAGTGCTAAAACAGGAATAAGAAAGTCAGTCTGATATCGGTTTGCAATTGATAGGGGACAAGTTGGCATTTACAATTTATCTGTTTGTGATTAACTGGGATAAATTGGTGAAAATTGCAAATCTGTTGTCTACATAAGCAGAAAATCATTT
>VVAS01073588.1:1435-15002 GCA_015103295.1 Ptychochromis oligacanthus
CATTCATGTGTGCAGCTGTGGGTGTATTAGTGTACTTGCGATCCACTACATCTGCTGGACTACAGCAGCTCTACTCAAGCTCCTCCGCCCTATTGTTACCCTGCCAAGGTCAGATGAGTGGGCAACGTAGCAGAGGAAGACAGATAAGAATGGTAGAAGGGCTGGATAAATCAGGTTACTGCATTTCCATTGACTGATGGCCACAGGACCAGAAATATGAAGAGAGATGTTTGCTTAGTATTGAATAAAACTGCTCTTAAAGTAATGCTGCCTTTGCTTCACATCTGAATCTTTTTTTTTTTCCTAGCAGGATAGAGCAATAAAAGCAAAGGTCTGTGTGACACATGGCTAAAAGAACACACCAGTTTAGGGGGTATCATGCAACTACATCGGGAGAGAAAGAGACATCATAAAAGAAGGAATTTGATATTAAGCTTTAAATAGATTTTAAGCAGCTATAATCTGCAGTGTGTATGTGTGTGAAAGCGAGACTGAAGAGACAGAGGTGGTAGTGGTGGTGATAAATGAAGGGAAATGCACACTCTAGTGCGGAAAAAAAGTGAATACTGTAGTCCCAGAAAACCAGAGCACTTTTCTTGCAAGTCAGGTTTTGTACGTTTAAAAGGTCAGTCATGCCTTATACCCCAAGTGACCACAAAGTGCCAAAAATCATAACATCAGACAACTAAATCCATTTCCTCCTTTCCCTTTTCCGTCGCATCATGCCCTGTTTCCATTTTCTCTGCAGATGGGGAGTTTGAGGAAGGAAAGCAACATGAGTCAGGATATGGTCCCCTTGCCATCTTCAGCAGGGGCTGAGCGAGCGGACCCTGGATCTCTTAGTGAGCTTTGTTGCCTGAACAGCTGGCCCTGTCAGTGTGCTTCTGTAACACATTTGAAAATGTACCTTTTGGTTTAATTGGTATAAATATTGCCCTGAAACGGCCTCTTTTTCCTATGTGAGATGAATCTCTTACCTGTACGAAACATTAAAAAAAGTATCCGTGTGTTACCTAGATGAACACGTTTTGGAAGTGTGTTAAAATATTTGCTGACATTGTAGGTGAAAAGATTCACGACGAGGTGTAGATGAAATAGAATATGCATAGATGCTGAAGCTTCTCTCCTCAGCTATGACTTCTGAATGGATTATGCACCTGATTTTTATTCTAGTTTCTCTGATCTCTGTAAATCCTGCAGGATTATAAACTAAGATGCAAGCCTTCAAAATATATGGAAAGCTTTTGGTACCTTGTGTGATATGCTATCAATAAAGAATTGGGAGAAAAAGTATTTTATTTATGGTGGAACAGAATAAAAATATATAGTCAGACCTGAGGACAAGCCCAATCTGATATGATCACATGTTACATCAGTAGTCACTTGGAGCCATGCAGTGTTAATCTTGATGAAATATGAAGATTCATTTTTAAGATCAGTCTGTCTGGTATTCCACTAAAAACCAAATGTGAAAACATAAGAGAAACGCGGTGTCTGTGGTATAAAAATTCAAGGACATTTAAAACCAAAAAAAAACCCCCACAAAATACAGGGCTTATTTCCACATTGGACAGTTAACGTCAAATCAGAACTGAAAGGATAATTTTTATGAAGAATAAAGAAATACTCCCAGCACGTGTTTTACTTCTTTTCGCTGATTGGCCGTGAGACACGAGGTAGGCGGGCTCGTGTCACGTTCTCTGCCTGCGATTGGTTATTTGCTTGAAAAAGAACTGACTTGCCGCTCTCTTTGTAGGGGAGCGTGAATTGGTCCGTCTTGTGATTGGTCAATATAGCTGGCGGGAGAGGCTTCCACGAAATTTCGAATTTTCAAACCGGGACCTCGATTCAGTCGGCGACAAAAAACGCTTTAGAGCAGGCAGGCAGCCGTTGTTAGTGGGGTTAGCTAGGACTTAGTTAGCTAGTTGGAAACCTAGTCTGTACGACATTTCAAACAACGGGGTTTAACCGTAAATACAAGAAGAATGGCTGAACCACTGAAGGTAACGCCGCTGTGCGCGTTTATATTTGCTGCTAACTTGCTGCAACTGTTAACAGTGAAACTTCTTAGCAACGGTTAAAATCAGCTAGCTACTTGAACGTAACTAACGGTAACGGTATGTAAGGTAACACGCGCGATGTTTAGACGTACAGATGCACTGCTCGAGAAAACCGCCTTGCTTGTGTGCCCCTTTTAATAACGTAACAACTCTTCATAGACACATGGCACAGCATCTCAAATGTGAGAATGCATATTATTGAGCCAAAGCGTTAGATATACTTAATATTGCCATAGCCAGTTAAAAATGGTGTTACTGCATTCATTCACGGTTCATTCACCTTGCATTGTTGTGTTTGAAATAAAAAGTGGCCTTAAATACTGAGCTAAACCCCTGTCCAAACATCTCTACTTTTGAAGTGTCCTTGAGCACACATGAAATCAGGTCCCAGGGGTGTTTTCTTCGACTGTGCACTTTTCTTTGCCCCCGGTACATTTAAATTGTTGTGTTTTGTGTACAGTAAAACTGGAGATTGCTATAATTGCAGCCATGCAGAACTGTCAACAAGTGGCACTGTGTGAAGGTTGCTTGTAACGCGGAGACAAATCCCGTCGTCACTACGGTGCAAGTCATATAAAAGATAACCTTGTATCACTTTCATCAGGCCTTTTTGGAAAACAAGCCGGTGGGAAAGATGAAGAAAGATCCGAAGCGGCTGTCAGTGGAGAGGATCTATCAGAAGAAGACGCAGCTGGAACACATTTTGCTCAGACCGGACTCCTACATAGGCTCTGTAGAGCCAGTCACTCAAGTAAGGACTACCCTGTATAGATTTAAGGCCATGGATAAATCTCACAGGATGTCGATTTTTTTTAATTTTTTTTTTTATGCACAGTTCTGGTTTATATTATATGAATGTATGCAAGGTCTTTGTGGTAATTTGTTGACTTCCTTCATTAGCAAATGTGGGTGTTTGATGAGGATGCCGGACTGAACTGCCGTGATGTGACGTTTGTGCCTGGGCTTTACAAGATTTTTGATGAGATCCTTGGTGAGTGAAAGGCTCTCGTAATTATAGATGGTTTATAATGTTCATTCCATGACAAACCTTCTTTACTAAAGCACATTTTTTGTTTTCTTTTCTTTTCTTTTTATCTCCTAATAGTAAACGCAGCTGATAATAAGCAGAGAGATAAGAACATGTCCTGCATCAAAGTCAACATTGATGTGTGAGTAGTGTATAACAGCACAATACCAAGCTAAAATATTGAAATACAACATAACTTTTCCACAGCGTCCGTTTGCTTGTAAGCTGACAGATAAAGCTTGTGTGTATGTTTTTTTTGTTTGTTTGTTTGTTTTTTCCTTTTAGTGAAAACAACATCATCAGTGTATGGAATAACGGGAAGGGTATTCCTGTGGTGGAGCACAAGGTGGAGAAGGTCTATGTGCCTGCTCTCATCTTTGGACAGCTCCTTACTTCAAGTAACTACGATGATGATGAGAAGAAAGTTACTGGTAAGATTAATCTATTTGAATGCTTTATCTAATATTGATTGTTTTCTGTTATCATTATTAATGATAAAATGTGTAACTACATAGACTTCATTCTAAGAGTAAAGTTTCAACATCCCATGTTCCAACAAAAATTAATCGTAAGGGCTGAAATTTAAAACCGCACATAGTTTTTCTGGGAGGAAAACTGAAATATTTAGTGTTCAATCAGAGGCTTTGTTCGTATCCTAACTCTATACTTGTTCTTTAGGTGGACGTAATGGATACGGTGCTAAGCTTTGTAACATCTTCAGTACAAAGTTCACTGTAGAGACTGCTTGTAAAGAATCGAAGAAGTGCTTCAAGCAGGTAGGAAGGAGGATGGACCTCATTTTCCGCTTTCATTTTTACAGCTTGTAAGGGGAGAATGTAATTTTTCACTATGCCCATGATTTCCACAGACTTGGTATGATAACATGGGCAGAGCAGGGGAGGCTAGCATCAAACCCTTTGATGGAGAGGAATACACTTGCATCACCTTCAGACCAGATCTTCCCAAGTTTAAGATGAGCATCTTGGACAAAGACACAGTGGCTCTGATGACGAGGAGGGCCTATGATATCGCTGGATCCACGAAGGGTGTCCGGGTGTTCTTCAATGGCAAGAAACTACCAGTAAGTTGTTGTGATCTTTAACCTTTGTCTCTCACTTCTCCATGCATATTTTTTTAGTTAATTCTTAATATATTAGGAATTCATTTTATTGTTCCTTTTATGTTATTAATTGTATTTAATATGTTTACTAAAGAGTCCACAAAGTCAAACCTAAAATCTAAAGCTGTGTTCAATCTTTCACGTTAAATCTTAATCTAACTTTTTTGTGTGCCTTCACTTAACATTATTTCAACTAGCTGTATTTCTTGAAATATACATGATGTTAGCAAGCCAAATCTAACATGTAACATGTAAGATTTGGCATGGATAAGTAACTAAGACAATGGCTTTTGCACTTAAGGTTACAGGTTTCCGTAGTTATGTGGAGATGTATGTAAAGGACAAGGTGGATGAGCTGGGTGGTCCTCTTACTGTCATCCACGAGACTGCGAACGAGCGCTGGGAGGTTTGCCTTACCATGAGCGAGAAAGGTTTCCAGCAAGTCAGCTTTGTCAACAGCATTGCCACGACCAAGGTGATAACTCGGTGTATTAGATTAGTTCAAATGCATCCATTGTGTGCATGTGTACCTTTTTAAAAAAAAATTAGTATGCCCTGTGACCTCATTGCCAATTGAGTAATTTAAATGTTTAAGTTTGTTGGAATGCTGTCTGCATTTAAATTTTAGAGCAGATCTAAAGCATTTTAAGAATGATTGAACTAGACGACTGAGCTCTTTTGGCAGCTAAGCACAAGTCTGGCTGCTCTCCAGCCACTTTGTGTCACTATGATTAAGACCTACGGCATTTATTCTCTAAATAGATCTTCTTTCTGTCCTTTGGACTTTAGGGAGGCAGGCACATTGACTATGTGGCTGACCAGGTGGTTAGCAAGCTCATTGAAGTGGTGAAGAAGAGGAACAAAGCTGGGGTGGCAGTCAAGCCTTTCCAGGTACAGTTGTTTTTGTATGTAGAAGTGTATTCCTTAAATTTCTCTGTTAACAGAATGCATAACTAAGTGTGCTTCACTTCATTTCCATCTAGGTGAAGAATCACATGTGGTTGTTTGTCAACTGCCTGATTGAAAACCCCACCTTTGACTCTCAGACCAAAGAGAACATGACTCTGCAGCAGAAGAACTTTGGGTCCACTTGTCCCCTCAGTGAAAAGTTCTTTAAACAGGTGCTGATGAAAATCCACCAACACTGCATTCCTTAGAGGCGTAATCATCCAGATTTCACTAACATTTCTTCGTCTTCTGTTCCTCATAGGCCACATCCTGTGGGATTGTGGAAAGTATCATGAACTGGGTGAAGTTCAAGGCTCAGTCCCAGCTCAACAAGAAATGCTCAGCTGTTAAACACACAAAAATCAAAGGTGTGCCAAAACTGGATGATGCCAATGATGCAGGTAATGTGTGCCACGCTCAGTACAGTCTAGAATCACGAGAATGCAGATGAGACGCAGTCATCCTGTACTAACTGTGATTTCTGGCAGGTGGGAAGAACTCCATCGGCTGCACGCTGATTCTTACAGAGGGAGACTCAGCCAAGACACTTGCTGTGTCTGGGCTGGGAGTGGTCGGACGGGACCGCTATGGTGTCTTCCCTCTCAGAGGAAAAATGCTCAACGTTCGGGAGGCCTCACACAAACAGGTTATCTCATCAACAGTTTGCTAATGTACCAATTGCTTGAATTATCTATCTGTACTTTAGTAAACAACTGAGAGTAAAAATTGTTTGATTTTTGCTCCTCAGATTATGGAAAACGCAGAAATCAACAACCTCATCAAGATCCTTGGTCTTCAGTACAAAAAGAACTACAGCGACCCAGAATCCCTTAAGAGTCTGCGCTATGGCAAGATCATGATCATGACAGATCAGGTGTTTTGGTTGTTCTTTATTTTCATATCTGTTTTTCCAGTGTCTGTTATTTGTAGTGATAGTGTTCAGGACTTTTATGTTTCTGTGTGGCCATGTGTATGTGAGAATAGGTCATTGTCACCATAGCTATTTCTTCTCTCCATACTGGCCCTGAAGGTTTTCCATAAAGAAAACACTGTTAGAGATGGAGGACAAAATTCACAGCCCTTTCTTGTACTGCTTTATAACACCCTGGATGAGCGTGAGCACAAACCATATTCTCTGTTTAATAAGGCACCGATGATCCAGGAACAAATGGATGGTTGGAGCAGGGTTTTTATCCCCACTATTCCCAAATATACTGTATACCCTTACAATATACCCTTAAATCTGCAGAGTACAAATTCAGTATATAGTTAACTGTGAGCCCAATCTGAGAGGAAACATACACTTGAGCTAAGGAAGGTATCCTTCCCCCACAGCTGTGCAGAGAACTACTAACTAATGTCCACTGAGCATGACTTTGAAAGCTATGGCTCAATTTAGATTAGTGGGGCAGCTGAAGCTTCATAAGAGCCTCAGATGAACGTTTGAGTGTGTTGGGTTTTTTTTTTTGGTTTTTTTTTCTTCTTTTTTTCTTCAGTGAACAAAGCTTATGAATTTTGTTCATATCTTGAAGCACAGTGGTGTTCAGGTGGAAAATCAGGGCCATTATTGGGATTGGTAGTAAAAATATTCAAGTCTTATTCTCACATGTGGGGAAATGGATGTTTAAGAAATACTTGAAAATCCTGACTGAGCCATTAAAAATTATTTTACTGCCGCTAATGCTGTCATAGAGCACCTTGTTAACCTTTTTTTGTCATCCACTTCCGTTCTTGGTCTTTGCTAATTACTTTCTTTTAATATGTCTGAACCTACCTGTATTATTGTGACAGGATCAAGACGGCTCCCACATTAAGGGCTTGTTGATCAACTTCATCCATCATAACTGGCCATCGTTGCTGCACCATAACTTCTTGGAAGAGTTCATCACCCCCATCATCAAGGTACATAGGTGCTCTAAAATGCTCTTTTCAGACTCTACATATGTAACATTGCTGGCTTCATCAGCCAGTTTAAGTGATGGCATTCTTTCATTCAGACATAGGTCACTTTTACAGCCTCGTTCAGATAGCCTGGTATGTCACGTTTTCTTATTACAACATGGCAGAGGAATAGAACTAGGTTCAAGGAGAGTTTTGTTTTGTTTTTCTTCCCTCCTCAAAGATGCAGGAGATATGTACAGTCCAGATTTTGTGTGCTTATCTGTTAATATGTCTGAACTTTTGCTGTGTTGGAAATTTGAAACAACGCTGCCATCTGCTGTCAAAATCTCAGAATACTCTGCGCTTAATGGAAAGCTGCTGTTGGTCCCCTTTTTGATAATAAATCAATTTTTGATAAAAATCTATTTTCTTATGATGTTAGATTGTAAAACCTTTAAATAACTAGACATCAAGACCCATAGTGATTATAGATGGTTCTGTTTCTCTTCAGGCATCTTTCAAGAAAACTCAGCTGTCTTTCTACAGTATTCCTGAATTCAATGCATGGAAGGATAGCCAGCCTAACCACAAATCTTGGAAAATAAAATACTACAAAGGTTTGTTAAAAACCCCTGTGTGGTAGTAAAACAGACAAGTAAGCAACCCATAATGTCACTGGTCAGTCTCATGGTCATACACTAACGCTTAAAAGTTTGGGATCACTTGCAAATTTCTTTGTTTTCCAAAGAAAACACATTTTCATGCAATTCACAAACAATTTCATTCATTTCACAAAGAATTTTATCCATTTCGCAAACAATTAAAATTAATCAGATGATTTTTAAAGAATGATTTATATTTTTGCATAGAGGCCTATTATAAACAACTGTCAGTCCTCTACATCAATCTCCTGGTATGGCTGATAATCCAAGGTAAATATTTTACAAGGCTAATCGATTATTAGAAAACTCTCTTGCAATTGTGTTGCACAGCTGAAAACAGTCCATCTTGTGGGAGATGATCCAGGAAGCATGGGGTGAAATCTCATCACATTACCTTGAAAAACTGACAGCTAGAATGCCTAAGGTCTGCCAGGCTGTAATTGCTGTAAAGGGTGTGTTTTGAGATGAAGACAAAGATTGAAGAACACATTCATCATTTCCATTAAAATCATTATTTCTAACTCTGACAATGTCAGCATGTCCTGTTCATTTGCTATATATTTTCTATTCAGACTAATTTCATATGTGTTTCCATGGAAAACTAGAGAAATTCTAAGTGATCCCAAACTTTTGAGCGGTAGTGTATGTTCTCTGTTATTGCTTGCTGTAACTTATATGATCTCTTCCTTTGTTGCTGTTGTCTATCTAGGTTTGGGAACCAGCACATCACAAGAAGCCAAGGAGTACTTCTCTGATATGCAGAGACACCGTATCCCTTTCAAGTACTCTGGACCTCAAGACGATGAAGCTATCACCCTTGTAAGATGTTACCCATCTGTCTGGATCATTTCTCAGCCACTTTATATTTAATCTAGATGTTTTAAACATCCTGTAGGATATGGTAGATGGAGTGTTGATATTTGATTCTTGGGTGTTTGTTTGTTTTTGTTTTTTTTAATTACTTTTATTTCCTTTGGCCAGGCCTTTAGCAAGAAGAAAGTGGAAGAGCGAAAAGAGTGGCTCACCAACTTTATGATCAACAGGCGCCAGCGCAGAGAACACAACCTGCCTGAGGTAATGTCCCAAAATTAGTGAACGTTTGTTTTATAACTGTTTTGCTAAGTTTGACTGTTTTTATTGTCTCTTAACAGGAGTACCTGTATGGTCAGTCAACCAAGTCCCTCTCCTACAATGACTTTGTCAACAAGGAGCTGGTACTCTTCTCCAACTCTGATAACGAGAGGTCCATTCCCTGCCTGGTGGATGGTGCGTGAAATAATTGCAATCACCAGCTGTAACTCTTAAAGAAAGAAACAGTTAAAACCGTTAACTAAAAATAATAGAATTGTCCAGATCCAATTTAAAATTTACCTCATTTGAACATGTGTCCCTGCGACACTGAATTGAACAAGTGCAAGAAAATGGATGGATGGATGGATGGATGGATGGATGGATGGATGGATGAACATGTTTTGGAAAGGTTTTCCTGAGTCTGTCTGACAGGGGTGTCAAGGTTTGTAAGCTAAAAAGGGTTGGGAACCACTGGTCTAATGTCTGCATGCATTTGTGTACGTCAGGTCTGAAACCAGGTCAGAGGAAGGTGCTGTACTGTTGTTTCAAGAGGAATGACAAGCGAGAGGTGAAGGTGGCACAGTTGGCGGGCTCAGTGGCTGAGATGTCAGCCTATCACCATGGAGAGGTGAGTTGGCTTAAATGCTAATGATATTTATAAATGTATTTTTAATTTAATCTGCTCTTTCAATTTTTCAATGAAATTGTAGCATTTATATTTTTGGAAAATGTTTGCCCCTTTTTAATTAGCTTGCATTGTAATTTGCTTTTGCACACTATCTAATCTGACACCTACTTATAATCAATTTGAAAGAGTAGCTGTTGACTTGGCCAGGACTTGAATCATTACCTATGCAGAAGATTGAATTAAGTTCATTAATCTAGAGGAAAGTAAAAGCATAGCAACCTTTCATAGAACATTAATATTGTTTTTGCAGTTCTTGGAGAGCAATACTATTTATATCTAGCTGTTTTTTTCTGTTGTACTGATCTTTCCTATTTTCAGGTCTCTCTCATGATGACCATCATTGGTTTGGCACAGAACTTTGTGGGAAGCAACAACTTGAATCTCTTGCAGCCCTTGGGACAGTTTGGAACTAGGCTGCACGGTGGCAAGGACTCTGCCAGCCCTCGATACATCTTCACCATGCTCAGGTCAGCAGGATTTCACAGAGGTTTCATGACTAAGTGCCAGTGTAGGGAGCCAGCATCTGATTTAGGGCTACTGGTTTATTTTGGTAATTGTCATTTTTGTGCTGGTGTATAGTGGTTTTATTTTTATTTTTTTAAAACCGCTTTTGAGGTGGTGTTTCTTGACACCAGCTGGATTGGTCTGTTAAGGAGGCTTATTATGGCTAGAACCACTGTCACTTTTTGCACTGCTATACCATAGTATGACATGAACTGGATGAACGAAATGTATATAATATTACCAAGGTTAACCATTATCCAGCAGGCACACTTTGTAACTTTGCCCATGGTCTATTCACTCAGGGAGAAACTAAAGTTCTCCCAACACTCTTTACTTCTAGCCCCCTTGCCCGCCTTGTTTTCCCAGCTATGGATGACAACCTGCTTAAGTACAACTTTGACGACAACCAGCGTGTGGAGCCTGAATGGTACATTCCCATTATCCCCACTGTGCTGGTGAACGGTGCCGAAGGCATCGGCACAGGCTGGGCCAGCAAGATTCCCAACTACAACATACGTGAGATCATCAGCAACATCTACCGTATGCTCAATGGCGAGGAACCTCTGCCCATGGTGAGGACAGAGAATGGCTTCCTGAGATCTGCCATATTGTTTGATCTGTCGTAAAAAACTAAGTGCTTGTTTTTCTGCAACAGCTTCCAAACTACAAAGATTTCAGAGGCACAATCGAGCAGGTGATGGACAACCAGTACATGAATAGTGGAGAGATCGCCATCATTGATTCGACCACCATTGAGATCTCTGAATTGCCTGTCAAAACCTGGACACAGGTTGGTCATTAAAGTAATTTCTGGCCTGGAAGGGAGGTATTCAGTATACACATTTAGCATATGTACCAATGGTGTTTATTAGATTGGCTCAAGTAAATAAACTCTAATTCATTTTAGGTAATTTTTAGACCATTTTGATTAATTCTGTGTACATAATCTACTTTCCATTCTAGACCTATAAGGAGAATGTGCTGGAGCCGATGTTGAATGGCACAGACAAGGTTCCTCCTCTCATCACAGACTACAAGGACTACCACACTGACACCACAGTGCGCTTTGTGGTGAAGATGACAGAAGAGAAGTTGAGGGAGGCTGAGGCTGCCGGCCTCCATAAAGTCTTCAAACTGCAGAGCCCCCTCACCTGCAATTCTATGGTAATGATGCCCATATATTTTTGCACACACCCACAGCAGGATAAATCACATCTTTGAATCCACTCCTACAAAATTTTAAGCATTTCTCTAAACATTTCCAAATTGTCAGCATTTTCCCCCCTCTGTTTTCAGGTTCTGTTTGACCACGTAGGTAGCCTGAAAAAGTATGAGTCTGTGCAGGATATCCTCAAGGATTTCTTTGAGTTGAGGATGAAGTACTATGTGCTGAGAAAGGACTGGTTGGCAGGCATGCTGGGGGCAGAGAGCGCTAAGCTAACAAACCAGGCTCGCTTTATCCTGGAGAAAATTCAGGGCACCTTGGTCATTGGTTAGTATCAAGGTTTAAATATTTTTGTAGTTTTTGTGTTTTAACACTCTTTTCACTAACGGCAAGTAATCCTATATGTCTTGTGATATACTTCTAATTTACATTTTGCCTTTGAAGGTCAGTCCTAGACAGTTTGGTTTTTCCTTTATCAGAAGTATTAATGCTGTCCATATGTTTGTAGAGAACAAACCAAAGAAGGAGCTGATTCGCATGCTGCAACAGATGGGCTACGACTCTGACCCAGTCAAGGCTTGGAAACAGGCTCAGGAGAAGGTAGGACACTCTGACTCAAATAGGTTTCGGCTACAACAAAGAGGAATACTAAATAATTAGCTGTGTGTTAACTCTAGACTGAGGAGGAGATGGAGGTTGAGGAGGAGGAGGGAGAGAAAGAGGACACAAGTGGACCTGATTACAACTATCTGCTGAGCATGCCCATGTGGTTCTTGACCAAAGAGAAGAAAGAGGAGCTGTGCAAACAGAGGGATACTAAGGTGAGTGTTTCAGCTGTGCTGCACACCTATTGATGGTTAAATCTTGAAATTTTAGATTAGCAGGTGTGTTAACTTTGTCTATTTCTGTCCCAATTACTGTTGTATAGCTGACAGAGTTAAACACCCTAAAGAAAAAGAGTCCATCAGATCTGTGGAGAGAGGACCTTGCTGCTTTCTCCGAGGAACTGGTGGTAATGGCTCTTCAACTACGCAACTTGTTTTTGCTCTACATTCAATCATAAGTGCATGTTGTTAGTCAAATGATCAGATATAGTTGTTAATTTTAAAGACCGTTACATCCAAAAGTGTAACTGTCAAAGCTTTTCCTCTTGAACCAACTTCTGGTGGGTTTTTTTTTTGTTTTTTCTTTTTTTGTCGTCATGTTTAGCGCGTTGAGGCAAAGGAAAAGGAGAATTCCACCATGCCTGTAAAAACTGGAAAAGGCAAAGCAGTAAAGGTGAAACAGGAAACCCTGCCCACACCGCAGGGCCGCCGTGTTATTCCACGTGTTACCAGCACCATGAAAGCTGAAGCTAACAGGAAGGCTGATCTGAAGAAAGGAGAGGGCAAGAGAGGCAAGAAAGTCAAGGTATGTCTGTTCATTTGTGATTAAACATATCCAACAATAAAAGGGTTACCCTGGCAGGCCTTGCAGTATTTTTTTTTTTTCCCCTTTATTGAACTCAAAACATCACAAAACATGACTGTGTTTTAAAGGTGTTAAATCTTGCATCGTGTTTACTAAAGAATGCTGCCTAAATGTAACATTTTCTTTGACCTCATTTCTATCACTGAAGAGTGAAGATGTGGTGATGAAGATGGAATTTGGAGAGGATGCAGAAAATACAGACCCAGTTGAGGATACTGGCTTAGCTGCACGGCTGAGCAAGAAAACTAAGACCCAAGCAAAGGAGAAAGGTAAGACTGTTCAGAATAACAGCTGGAAATCATTTTAAGCATCATCACGCACCTCTGTTTACTGCCATAATAAGTCACAAATAGCTCTTTAGTGATATCTAGTGGCACCCCTGGGACAATACACATTTTGCAGACTCGCCAACCTCCACAATGCTTGCTGGAGCAACACTTAAGATTTTCTTTTAAAATTTTGAAACCTGCCTCCTGTTTAAATGATATTGCATGATCACTGAACATCATGAATACAAACTGACTTAGTTGTTTAAGTCAGTTAAACTGACTTAAACAAGACTTCTGCTGCATGTTTGTAACAACTGCAGTGTCCCTTTGGCAAAATCATGTAAATATTGTTTTCTACATCATACTTTGCATATGTTCTCAACAACATAAGTAACACTACATCAGCAGGGAAGCTTTCTGAACTAAGATACAGCTAGATTATGGAAAAGTTGGTGTTAGTCTAACATAGACATTAGAGCATTTCAGAGCACTCAAAAATCAGTTATGATGGAATAAGCAGTAAAATAACAGACTGACTTTAAGTAGTGATTATGTTTTTATAAAGGAACACAAATAAACATATCTCTTATGTGCAGAAGCATCAAAGAGTGGCAAGCAGACCACTCTTCAGTTCAAGCCTGTTTACCAAGAAACCCAAGAAAAGCCCGTGGTAAGATGAAGAGGATGATGTTCTGTCTGACA
>VVAS01073601.1:0-11082 GCA_015103295.1 Ptychochromis oligacanthus
AACACAAACAAAAAACAGACAGAACACTCACTCACACACACCTCACACACACACACACACACACACACACACACACACACACACACACACACACACACACACACACACACACACACACACACACCGTGAGGACTCATTCATTCAGGAACAGCTGACCTTCAGCTCTCTGTCTGTTTCTGTCTCTTTCTGCTCTGCCTGGTATTCAGCAAACCTCAGCTGTTACATTCATCAGCTCTAACTGTGAAAATGCTGTTTGTTAACGAGTCAGTGTAGCTTTACAGTCTTTAGGCAGCTCCTCGTTCAGGCTGGAGAGAGATAGAGGTCGTCTTTGAAACAGCAGAACATGTTTAGTCCTGCAGAATAGTTACAGGGCTGTAGCTAGTGCTTTTTATTATCAATTATTCTGTTAATTATTGACAGAAATAATCAAGTAATAATCAGTCAAAATCCTGCATTAAATATCTGTATTTTGTCCAAACATCTGGGAAATCTGTTGTAATTTAAAGCCAGAAAAAGCAATTAATTCTGATGTTTCAGAGCCTCCAGCCAGAAAATAATTTGCATCTTTCTTTAAAAATGTTGTCAATGATTACTTGATTATTAAAATGGTGCCTTTATGGATAAATCATTGCAGAACTTGTATAGAAACGTAGATTCTTCGTCTTCATGGTTTGAGGGAGCTGTGTAGCTGTTTTTGGCCCTGGGTTTTGCCTCTCAGGTTACACGCAGGCTGCCCTGTACCTCGCTGATGGAGCTGGTGGGAGGTGTTCGCTGTGATGCAGGAGATGAGCCAAAAATAAGACTCTGGAGAGTCCAGAGGAGCTTCTGTCTGTGTCAGAGTCAGTGACTGATTTAGCTCCTCGGAGGTCGGCAGGATCTCTGCATGTTCTCCCCCCTGTCTGCATGGGCTCTCTCCGGGTACACCGGGTTCCTCCTGCAGTCCAAAGACAGTTCGGCTAACAGGTGATTCTAAACTTGCCGTAGGTGCGTGTGGTTGTCTGTTGACCGGCGACCTGCCCAGGTGTACCCTCCATCTTGCCTCATGATAGCTGGGATTGGTTCCAACCCCACCACAACCCTGAACTGGATAAGCCTGACTTACGGTATATTACCATTACGGTTTAATGGTATTTTTAGTGAACAGAGGTAGAATTACTTGGCTTCTTGAATGAATTGGAGAAATCAGTGAGCAGTTCATTTGTGTCTCCCTAACTTGACTCCAGCCTCTAGTCGTCTTCATGCTAAAGGAGCACCTTTAGACTCTACCCAGGGATAAAAGAGCATTTCACCATCACCTTCTTTGGTTAAAATACAGACAAACAAATGAAGTTCACATATCCACACTGCCATGATCATGCATAGTTTAACTTCCCTTTCCCTTCTTTCACCTCTTACTGCTGGTCAGTGCACTTTAAATGATCCTAAACACATTCTGTAAGCCTGTTGGACACATTCACACTGCAGATAGAAAGATGACAGAAATACACGAAAACACTGAGATTTCATTGAACTCTGTCTCTGTCTCTGTGTGCAGCACCATGTGCCGATAGTCTGCCACTCGCTTGGATCGGTTTACGCCTTCCCATCATCCCTCTGGGCTCCGTGGTTTATTGTTTGCTCAGGTTTGCAGGTTCAGGGACCGGCGATGACAAGGTGGGATTAACGGGCAGATGAGGCTGAATCGGGTCCAATCTGCTGCTCGGTGCTCGAGGAAGTTCAGTGTCAGATTTACAGGATGTCTGTGAACATCTCCTTTCTGCTCTTTTTCCAGATTCAAGCCAGGCTGTGTTGGAGCCTGGCTTGAATATATTTAGAGCCAAATGACTTCAGAGGTGAGCGGGGAGTGTTTCCTCACACTCGAATCCTCCCGGGCTGTCAGCAGGGATTAGTCTGAGGTCAAGTCCGGGAGTTTGGGATGATTCGAGGCTGAAGCAGTGAAAGCAGAAGCTGGTGGCCTCTGAATGGCACCAACCTGAAACCAGCAGGGAAATGAGGCAGTGAGGAAGAGACTGAGCAGGATTTCATTTCATTGTCATGAGATTTCTTATTCTGCCTCTTGCACTCCTCCCTGTCTCTTTTCCTTCTTTATTCTCTTAATCTGGCTTTGTTTTTCTAACAGAACCCGAGGAAGCCGTCTGTACATTACGGTTTAATCACATGAAAACATAAATTGTTTATGTGGCCCTCTACAAGTTTCTAAAGTTTGGGTTTATTCTGAAACTACTTGGTACTACTGCAGATCATCCCATTTGAAAAGCTTTAACCTGCAAATATTTTGAGTTTTTGCTTTAAAGTGAACCTTCTGTGCTCATTTCCAGCTCTGTATTTTTATCTTGGGACTCCACTAGAGCAACTTTTTTTTAAGACTTTTTATCTTATGCAGCCAGTTCATCATTTGTCTGAAACAAGCTCTTTTAGCTTTAAGGCTCCCTCCCTACTTTCATCTGAGTGGTCAGCTTCTGAAGCTGTTGAAGCAAAGTCCCTCTGCTCCATCTGAGAGTCTCTTTGCTCCTGCACTGGGTTTCAGCATCTGTGATGTGTGATTGACAGTCAGAATGACCAAACTTACAAAATGGCCTTAATGTTTTATTCAGTATGGCCTGAAGTGAGTGACTGAGCCCATCAGCTCACCAGGAAAGGGTTTCCTGAGGTCAGAGCAGAGAGCCGTTTCCCGTACGCTTCATATAGACCACAGATCTTTTTACAGCCACAGCTCTCGCCCCTTGAAGGCCATTAAGAAGAATGCAGGTATGAGGTAATTCCCTGTTGGCTTCACTTTTCAGACCCGGAAGCTACCTCCAGCTTTTATACTGTCTATGAGCCAGAACGACTGGGCCAGGTTACAAAAGTCATCACCAAACATCACCAAAGTGAACCATCCACCAGCAATCGTGTCATTGCTTTTAGTGCGTGAAAAAGGCTTTACATGACACAACAGGATGAGAATGTGTTGTAATAACTGCAAAAACTGCATCCTGTCATTAATTCACTAAAGGACAGTCCTTTCAGTTTTTTACATTTGGTATAAATTTCCACCTTAGACGTGCAGATGATCCCTTCTTCTTGCTCAGTTTGTTTCACCTTCTCTTTCTGATTATATGTTTGTTCATTAGGAAGACATCTCCAGAAGATTCTGAAACGTTTGGCTGAAATAAGTAACATAATTCACCCTCAGATCAGACACTTTTAGCTGTTAACTCGATCGGGTGCTTCTGGTGCTCTTCTTCCCTCTTTACTTTTCTAAAGTGTCGTGTCAGAGATGACCTCCTCTGTCTGCTTCTTGTTGCTGATTAAAATCACTCATGTGGACCCCTGCAGGCTTTAGCGGTCTCTTGGTTTCTCTTGGCTCTGACCTGCTGGATGTTTTTTGTGTGGCTGTAATAAAGCAGACTGACATTTGCTCTTGTCGTGCCTCATACAGCTGCAGGACCGACTGAAATGTCAGACGACCTCTGAGTTTGTGCAGCTGGTGTCAGAGACCAGAAGATATTAAAGAAACTGAACCCTCAGAACAGAAAGCATTAAGCTTAAATTAGTGTTTACTGGTGAATTCATTTAGCAGCAGTAAGAGGTTACTGTAGAGAATAAAACAGGCTGGAGATACAACAGCATCTACAGTTCACAGAAAGTGTATTCGTTATGTCTTTAACAGCAGACATTTGGCCCTGTAGCCTTCAGACTGAGAGCAGTTCTTAATGTTCTGTGACAGTGTTACAGTCAGTTGGACGAAGGCAGGTTTGTCTGATTGAGATGGACAATGGAACCTTAATTTTCAAGCAGAAACTATCAGGGATTTCCTTGTTGGCCATTTCACACACATGAGCTAGGCACTGCTGGGATTTGAACCCAGGATCTCCTGTTTACGAGACAGGTGCTTTAACCAGCTAAGCCACAGCGCCTTACAGCTGCAGGTTATCTTTTTAAACTGGTAACTGTAGCTGAGTAAAAAGCTCACCTTTAAATAAATCCATTCAATTAAATGAAGCATGCAGTTTGAAAACGTGTCTCCTATCCTTCAGACTGATTTCTAACAATTATTGTGATGGCATCCAAACTAAGAGCCAAACTTTGGATGTCTTTATGAAGCATGATCATTTTTGGACTTTGACCTTAATTAATCAAGCAGAGGTTGTTGAGTAGTGCTTTTAATACTTGTTGGCCCATGAACAACAGTGACTTTCAGATGCAGTAATGAGGACATCCATATTTACCTTTGAGGAGTATTTTTCTAAAGTTGATAACTGCAGTGGCCCATCAAAGGGTCCAATCACATCCACAAATTTAACACTTAAGAAGCAAATCTGAGGACAAAATGGGTATTTAAGGTACAAAACCAGAAAAAGTACAAACAGGGAATGTAAAACATCAGGAAGTCCTTATAAAGCAAATCTTATCATTCAGAAGTTGACATGCATGTTTTGTGTCAACAGTGAGTTGGCACAAAACATGCATGTCCTCCTGTCTCTGTAGGAAGCGCAGTATCACTCCTCAAACATCAACAACAGGCCTGTCTTCTGTTTCTGAGTTGCATCATCTTAAAGAAAGTTCCTATATATGACAGGTGCTGCTGGGATTTGAACCCAGGGTCTCCTGTTTAAAAGGCAGGTGCTTTGAGCAGTGCCTCCCGTTTTCAAGGAATCCTTTTAATTTGGTTGGTCGAGCACCTTTTTCAGGAACTCGTCCCTAAATATGATGTGTGTAGGTTGAAAAGTGTGCCTCTTTACTTCAGATAGGTTTCTAATTATTAGTGCAGTGGAGTCAAACGTAAGATCTGGCTCACTGGATGTCTTTGCAGAAAGGCACCATTTTTGGACTTTTCAAAAATTTCTGTGCATTTCTTTCAATGCTTTTTGGCCCAACTTGCTCATGAACAAAAGTATCATACACATGTCTGATTTAGGGTCTGCTGGGATTTGAACCCAGGATCTCCTGTTTACAAGACAGGCACTTTGACCCACTAAGCCACAGCGCCTCTCACAGGGTAGTAAGTGTCACACAGTCCTTCAAAAAACAAATTCAGGAGCTATCTTGGTAGCCCCTCTGGATGATTATTTGGTTATTCTGAAGCCCCTTTTAAAATGAATGGGGGTAGAATCTTACAACACAGTAACTTTAGACAGGTCAGGGGTGTCAAACATACGGCCTGTGGACCAGAAGCAGCCCGCCAAAGGGTCCAATCTGACCCGCTTTGCAGGGCGTGAAAGCTGCAGAGAAGAAGAGCGTAACTTTTGGACTTTTCTACAGCTACATCAGACGTCTGAGTCATCGCCACTTTGACAACCGTCTCACTGAAAAAGGCACCTCCCATATTCTGCTACACCTGTCGAAGTAATGGGATTACATCACGCTGACATTTGGGTTGCAACCGCTCCAATTTGCCTATAGAACAGGTAGGGTTGTGGAAGACGCTGTGTGCACCTTGCGTCACATGGTCCTGGAGCACCTGGATGGTGAACATAATTTTTCTTGTTTGCTTTTTATAGACTTTTCGTCTGCTTTTAACTGTATTCAACCCCATATCTTAGCGAGACATCTCATTAGCACGTACAACCTTGATTCTGGTCTGATTTCTTGGCTTATTGATTTTTTAACAGACAGACCTTTTATCCTCTTCCGGTTCCCCTCAGGGGTGTGTTCTCTCTCCACTCTTATTTGTTCTTTATACAAATGAGTGTCAGAGTCTCTATCAGGACAGACATATAATTGTTTGCAGGCGACTCAATGATCGTCTCTCTGCTTCATGATGCAGACTGGGACCATGGCCCAGTTGTAAATGATTTTATAGCATGATGTGAACATTCCTTTCTTGACATTAATGTGTCTAAAACAAAGGAAATGATCATCGATTTTCATCGGAAGACTTCAATCATGCCCCCTGTTCACATCCATGGCCGGGCAATTGAGGTGGTGGAGAAATATAAATATCTGGGCACGATACCTGATGACAAATTGTCATTTGATGCAAATACAGACGCCATCTGTGCAAAGGCTCATCAGCGTGTGTATTTGTATCATAAATTTAGGGGTTTTAATGTGGATAACGTTTTTATGAAAATGTTCTATTCTTGTTTTATTGAGTCTGCTCTAACCTTTTCTTTAATTTGTGGGTTTGGGTCTCTCAGTCTGAAGAACAAAAACAGGTTGGAGCATATTGTGAAACTGCAGCAGGTATAAAGCTCAGTGATCTTGCCCTCCTGTGTAGAGTTAGGGCCACTCAGGAGGCAGAGAGGATTCGGGGTGACAACGCACACCCTCTGTTGTCAGAGTATCAGCTGTTGCCCTCAGGAAGGAGGTATTCTTTACCTTGTTGCAGAACAAACAGATTTAAATTTTCATTTGTCCCTACCACTATTAACTTTTTAAATTCTATTACGTGATTTTTTTTTAATGTGTTATACTGTGTGTATGTGTTTGGTGGGTTATCTTGCTGCTGGCTGCAAAGCAAATTGCCCCTCAGGGACAATAAAGTTTATCTTCATCTTGACAGGTTTTCTCCATTTATGACAGCAGACTGACTGAATGTGGAAGGATTGAGACACATTGTTAAAGCTGCACTTCTTGTAATTAAAACCTGCCTCCCAAAGCAGGCACTGCTGGGATTTGAACCCAGGATCTCCTGTTTACAAGACAGGTGCTTTAACCAGCTAAGCTACAGCGCCTCCTGCTGCCAAAGCTAAACCCTTCAGTGATGCTGGAGCACCTGGTGTCAGGTTTGCATAACAGCATTTTCCTTCAAGAGTTTATTTTTTAATTTTCTTAGCAACTTGCTGGTCTTGTTGTCCAAACCTTTGAACAGAAGCTTTTACATGATAATACATCATTATCCTTAAAATGCAAATTGTCATGACCACTGATCAATGGCCATGAGTACCATTCACAGCAAGTTGGTGAGTGGCTGCAATCACAGCATTGTAACACTGTGAAAGATGTACTCTAAGGCCCCCTCCTCCTCGTTCCCTTGTCACATACAGTCCCATGAAAACTGAAAAGAAAAACTCGTCAAAACACAGTCAAGCTTTCTGCTTCACTTCTTCTTTAAATATTCTTACCAACTCACAGGTCTTGCTGTCCAGACCTTCGGATACAGGGTGCTGTGGCTGCACTGGTGAACGTGTCTGTCTTGTAAACAGAAGATCCTGGGTTTGAGTCCCAGCGGTGCCTGCCCCAGCCCCAACTTCACCACAGAAAAAAACATTCTTACAGTAGTGTGGTCTCTAGTAATTTTTTAACATGTAATTGCTTACAAACAATCTGCTCAGAGTGCATTGACCCTTAAACCCTTTAATCTCAATGTGTGAGAGGGACTGCTGAGATTTGACCCCAGGAGCTCTTGTTTATGAGACAGGTGCATTAACCAGCTGAGCCACAGCACCTTACAGCTGCACATTATCTTTTTATGCTGGTAGCTGTAGCTGAATAATAATAATAATAATAATAATAATAATAATAATAATAATAATAATAATGGCTGCTTTGTTTGGAGCTCTCACCTAAAGAAATAAAAGATGAAAAAGTAAACATCAGAAAGTCTGCAGCCGCTGAAGGACACATCGGCATCAGATATAAATGACTTTTTACCCACGCAGCAGACATTTATGTGGTTTTACTTTATGGCTCTGTCTGCATTTAATAAATTATTTTCTTACAAAAGCTTCACAGAGCCATGAGTATTACTACCTGCTGAGTTTCCTGCTGCACCGTCTGACAGCTGAGCGTCGTCCTGAGTCGCTCTAATAAAGTTTTACAGTCTGCGTGAAAGTCGAGCCGACGGTAACTCGACGCCTGCTGTAACACACACATTGAGCTGACTCAGCGCTCGGCGAGCTCCCCGCTGACCCTGCTGCTTCCTGTTACAGCTGCACGCGCTCCACCTCATCAGGGGATCCCAAACGGTTTCAGGGAACCCCAGATAACCTCCGCCGGCAGAGGTCTGAGATATAAGACTGGGCTTGGTTTTAGTAGATGTCAGGCAGGAGTTTCAGCTGTGAGACTGACACAAGTAGACCCACCAGGTAAAGACAGCAGTGAAGAGAAACTCAGAGCACAGTTCATGGTTAATGAGTGGAAAATGGAGCACAGATGTGTTTCTTTAAATTAAGGAAGAGGGCCAAATCAAATGTGTTTGTGTCTTCAGACATATAGGACCACAAACAGACTGAAAACAACCACAAACAGATACAAAATAACTAGAAAGGGATGCAAAACAACTGCAAGGAGATACAAAGTTAGCAGAAAGGGACAAAATGGAAATATTTAAAGTGCAGAACAACTAGAGAAAAGTCAAAATGTTCTATACAAAATGACCAATAAGAGACAAAAAGACATGCAAAACAACCGCACTTACAAAATAACTTCAAAAAAGCTACAAAATTAATACAAAGGGATGCAAAACAACTGTTGGGAGACACATAATTAGGAGAAGGGGACAAAATGGGTGTTAGAGGCACAAAATAACCCGAGATAGTGCCAAATAAAGTATGCAAAATCACTACAAAGGGATGTCTGAGGAGACACTACATTAGTACAAAAGGACTGACTTGCTGTGTAAGGATGCAAAACAAGTAACAACAGTGGAAATTAATACACACACAAGACACAGACACAAAACAAACACACATGAAATCTGACTTTAAAAAGGATGCAAAGTTTCTGCAAAGGGATGCACAATGACAAAAGAGGCGACAAAAAATTACCACAAAAGATGAAATGGCTATTTAAGGGTGCAAAACAACCAGAAAAAGTGATGCAAAATGACCAAAAAGAGACAGAAAGTGGCAAAAAAAAGGGATGCAAAACAACTAAACACAAAATGAAAACAGAGGGATACAAATTGACTTCTAAGAAGAGATGTTAAAGCACTACAAAAGGATGGAAAATAACTGTGAGGAAAATCACTAAATTAGTAGATTATTTAAGGATGCAAAATAACCAGAAAAGTGCAAAGAATGGAATGGAAATTGACCTAGAAGAGACACAAAGGTTCAAAAAAACACTCACGCAAAATGACTTCAAAAGGGATGCAAACCAGCTGTGACAAGCAACAAAAATCCAGTAAAATTAGGAGCACCAAGCCCCAACAAAGGAATGCAAAACAACCATACAAACAAAATCACTACAAAGGGATACAAAACAACTGGGAGGACACACAAAATTAACACAAAAGGTGAAATGGCTATTTGAGGATGTAAAACAACCAGAAAAGTCCAAAATAGATGATGCAAAATGACCAAAAAGAGACAGAAAAGTATCAGCAAAGAGATGTAAAACAACCAAACCAGTAGGATGACTTCAAAAAAAGATGCTGAATCTATATAAAGGGATGCAAAACAACGTTGAGGCAATACTAAATTAACAGAAAGGGAGTGAGTGGCTATCAAAGGATGCAAAACAACCAGAAAAAGTAAAAAATTGATATTATCCCAAACAGATGCCAAACAGTTTCAGGGAACCCCAGAAAAGCTCAGTCTGCAGGGATGTGAGATACAAGACTGGGCTGTAGTAGATCTCAGGCTTCAGCTGGGACATCGACCCACTGCAGAGAGACAAAATAAATACAAAGGGATGCAAAATGACCAAAAACAGACACCTGAAGTAAACATCAACAACAACAAACAGAAGCACCTCTGGCAGCAAGTGTTAAAAGTTCACTTTATAAATCGATCTGAGTAGCAAAGTGAGAAACAACCAGCACGGAGTCTCTGCCTGCACAGTTTATCTCTGCAGCTCTGCACGCACAGGCCTGCAGCGAGACAGCGAGCGGCTACGACTGCTGACAGGCAGGAGGCTGTTTTTAGCCTCTGAAGGTCGCACGCACGCACGCACACACACACACACAGGACTTATCTGCTTTCTCAGTTCATCTACTGTTACAGTCGCTGCTGTCTCTTCTGTGTGGGAGAGAAAGTCCAGATTCACATTTTTAACTCTTTGTTGGGGACAACGGGAGTCAAAGAGGCCCCAAAGGAGCATAAAGAGGTACAGAATGACTTCAAAGAGGTGCATTAGACCTTCTCTGTCCTCTAACATCATCACAATGTGTTTACTCATTGCAGCCTCACACACAGTATGCCCCCCCGGCTTCCCCTCTTGCCTGGACGGACCTTTTGAAATCTGTGGAAAACCTCTAAACTAAGAAACTGAATCACTTTCTGGAATAAAAGGCTGTCGGCAGCAGGAATTCTGCTTCTGCAATGAAGCTACAGAGAAGCTGGAAAGTGAGTTAAAGTGTGCATGGTATTCTTGTGTGGTGTGTAACATGAAGATGTAGTGTGTTGTGTGTATGTGGGTCAGTGTGAATGGCTCACAGTGAAAGTAGGCCACTCTGCAGCCCGGACAGGCCTCACATTGTTCCAACTCAGCAAGCAGCTTCGTGAAAGAAAAACTCCGCTTCAGTTTGCTTTAATCCAACCGGCTGTGATGAAATAATCTGAAGCTGAGGGACGCTGAAAGCAGCTGGAGTCAGCAAACAAGAACAGGAGGCTTCTGCATGATGTAACAGAGAGACCGACACTGCACAACAACATCACTGTGGAAACACAAGGAAAGCACCTTTACCCTGAGGCACTGCTGGGATTTGAACCCAAGATCTTCTGTTTATGTGGCAGGTGCTTTTACCAGCTAAGCTACAGCACCTTAGTTTCCACCTGCTCTTCTCACCTTTTCCTTGAGTTTACTTGCCTTGAAAAGAGGAGGTGCAGCTGAAGCAGACTCTTCATATATGAGCTTTTAGATTTTTGTCTCATTTTGCAAAAAGCAGACTTAGAGCTAGATGATGATGACCAAACATTTGTCTCAACATACATCTTCTACAAAAGCAACATATGCAGTGTTGCTTTTATAAATTTATGAGAGAAAAAAAACACACAAATTAACAACAAAATATCCCCACAAATTTAAGGGGGAAAAACTCAAGTTTTATTTATGATAAAAGAAAACACACATACACAAATTAAAGTAAAAAAAAAGAAATAAGTGAGGAAAAAACTCCCCAAATATTTAAGGGATAAAAACTCAAATTCTGTAGAGAAAAAATCTGACAATTTTACCAAAAAAAAAGAGAGAAAAAAATCTAAAGTTTAGGAC
>VVAS01073640.1:0-10489 GCA_015103295.1 Ptychochromis oligacanthus
TTACAAGACCTTTTTGGCTTGTTTGTTTTTCTGCAGTGTGGCTGCACCTCTGGATCGAAAACAAATTGTGACCTCAGAGTCTAGTTAGCGTAAATTGTATTGGTCTTTGAGAGGTAATTTTAGGAGGCAGTCGATAAAAATGATTTTTTTTTTTTTTTTTCCAGTAGCACTGATGAAGTTTAGAATAGTACCTGACATTTGAGCAGAGATCTAATTTATGTGTTTGCCAGGAATGTGTTATTGTTGGTTGTTGTACATCACTGCTGTAGTGGCAGCAGAAATAAAGCTATACAAATGTATAGCTTTATTTCTGATACCCCACCTTGGAAGTTTGTCTTCTAAAATTTAGACTTGTATACATATTCATGTTAGGTTTATCTTCTGGCTAAATGTGCCATCTTGTAGGTCATTTTCTTTGCCCTGTCAGCTAATCTGTTGCTGGCGGTGTTCCCATCTCTACTCTCAATCACAAATGTGCCCTCAAGGCACCATGACATCCACACTGCCTGTTAACAGCGGGGCCATAAAGAACCTTGCCTGCATCAATATTCCCATATCACTCCTCTCTGCTGTGCTACAAACCAGACGCCGACAGCTAGAGAGGCATCTGATCGAGGTTGTGTAATCACTCTGGTAGCCAACAGAACTGTGATTCAGGATTTAAAGGGCTCTTCAGTTTTCTACTGTACCCGATACAGCAATGGCATGCATGTAAGAAGTTCATTACTGAGATGTAACACGGGAACAAATGAAAATGAATTTGTGTGTAGCTTTATGTATGCGTGGAAATGTGATGTGCATTTCCACATCATAGACAGAATCTAGTCCTTGACCCAGGGATTGAAATGAAGTGCCCCACTGAACGAGCTGAGCATGGCTTTATATGCTGATGGGTAGTGTAACTCTGCATCTAGATTTGGTATTAGAGCGCATATTGAATGTAATAAGCTGACAGGTTGTTTTTTTTCCCTGTAGATTTTTACTTCTGAAATTCTTCTGCAGCTGTATGAATAAATTATTCCTAGTTATTTAGGGCAAACATGTCAACTAGACAAGTTGAGCCAAAAATATAAAAAAGCCGGCTGCGTCATAATCTACCACCAGCAGCCATTTGGGAAATACAATTTTACTGTCCTCTTCCTTGACAAACAATCAAGGGCATGCACTACTGGTAGCTACACACAAGCAGGGAAGATGAACTTCATTACTGTGCATTGTAAAACAAAATCTTTTATTTTCTTTTACGATATTTTCAGTAATCCTTTATTACAGTCATGGATTTGCTTATTTGGAGAGCATTGTTGTTTGTCTATTGTTATTAAGCACAGACAATTGGATAATACAACAATTTCCCTTTGGTTAAGTAACTTCTGTATTAAAACATTGTCTGTGGATCATTATCTCATTGAAAATGAACACAGTGTTTGTTTATCATTTATTCAATGTGTTCGGCATGTGCTCTCACCGTCAGTCTCCTGTTCCGCATGCTGTCGTACACAATTCATCAAACGAAAATAAGGCAACTGTAGAATTTCCATTTGGCTCAAAGAAGTGACCGCAACAGTGAAACAGATTGTTGATAGCATGATTTATGTCAAGCATGACGATGAGAACAGTGGTGTTCTGTCGTGTCTGTGGAACGCTGTCTTGGTCTTCTTCAACTATAAAAGCAGTGTTTGTGAACAGCACTCCCACAGCTTTTGAGCTATAGCAACAAAACAACTTTCAGTACCCATCTTTCCCCATTTGACCTGTCTGTTTGTTGTGTCCTCATGCTTATAGTCTCATTTAAGTGTAAGTGGTTTCCCTTAGAGGGTTCCCAGGCAATAAGGTCAGTGGTCACTGGTGATATTAGGGTCTAGTGTCAGAACAAGTTGCACAGTGATGAATGGGAGTAATCTCACAGCTGTTACAGAGTCACAGACATTTTACTCAGGGGAGGGGAGAGTAGGAGTGAACACAAAATTTATTATAAATATACATTTACATAACAATTTCTACTTCCCTCTCTATATATACTTTGTTTATCCTATTCTGTACATGTATTTGTATGTACACAATGTAGTTTATGTTGCTACTGTTACAAAAAGCCATGCAATATCTACAGTACAGTAAATAGTATATCTATGAAACCTAGTTTTGTTCTCAATAAATAGTAATAAATAATCTACCTCATGTTTTTGTATGTTCTAAATGGTAAATGGTAAATGGACTGGTTCTTATATAGCGCTTTATCAGCTCTGGTTTGAGCCCTCAAAGCGCTTTATGATCTACCACAAGCCTCATTCACCCATTCACACACATTCTTACAGGCACTTTTTTCTACACATAAGTGCTTTCTATCCAACATTCACACACATTCACACTCCGATGAACGCATCGGGAGCAACTCGGGGTTCAGTATCTTGCCCAAGGATACTTTGGCATGCAGACCGGAGCAGACTGGAATAGCCAGGAATCGAACCACCAACCTTCCGATTAGTAGATGACCTGCTCTACCTCCTGAGCCACAGCCACCCCTACTGCCCGTATTATTTACATTACTGCTTTGGATTAGCATTTTCCCTTTTTTGTCATGACCTGATGTCAGTTTTAGCTGCTTTGACTGTATTTGCTAAAGATAATAAGTTCCTTCACTCCACATTCTCAGAAGATAGACATTTCAGTTGGGCATCTTTGTCCTCAAATGTCACCTTTTTGTTCCTCTTTGGGTCAATCCAGGAGTTGTGAATTATAGCATTATTAGGGGTAGGGTCCGCCTCGATTATTGATACCACTCGCTTCTTCATCTTGCTTTTCAAGACTTTCTGGAACTTCTGCCTAGTGAAGGCATAGAGTAGTGGGTGAAAAATAGTTGTCCCATAAGCCATGACCAGGAACCCCAGTCTCAACTTGACCATCAGGTCACTGGGGCCCATACTCAGGATCACTGTGTTGAGTACCGTGATGGGCGTCCAGCACAGCAGAAAGGTAGACACAATGAGGAGGGACATTCTGAAAACTCTCTTTTGGCGCTCTCGTCTTTCTCTGTGGCGCTTAACAGCCCTGCGCAAGGCAATAATGACAGAGACAGAGGTACGCATACCCAGCGTGGGATTGCGGGTGCCACTGCTCTGGGAGCCATCTGTGGTCTCTTGCTGTGTCGTCATGGCCGTCATGGATAGACGCTTTTTCCTGCGGGCTTTCTTCTTCTGTGAAGCATGGAAACGTGTGCCAATGCGAATGTTGAGTGCTTGCAGGATCTTTGAGTAGGTGATAAGCATGACAATGGCAGTGAAGAAGAAAATAGGAATCTGAGCGAGCAAGTGGTAATAGAGGCCAAGCTCATTGTAGTACTGGTTGGTGTGGACCACGTTCTCCACCACTGTCTGGTTTAGCTCAGTATGACCTTGAGCAAAGAAGCCCACCTCAATAAAGGGTACAAGAAAACTAACAAAGGATAGCACCCAGATGGTAGCCAGCAGGGCCAGGGCACGGCCCATGGTCAGAACTCTGTTGGCTGGTTTCACTGAGATGTCATAACGATCGAGGGTGATGGCCAGCACGTTAGCAGCAGTGGCAACACTAGCGAAAGAGACACAGGCTTCATGGAAGCAACAGACGAGGGCAGTGTCTCCTTCCAGGGAGAGTAGGACCACCACAATGGTGAGGGGGATGCAACACACACAAACCAATACATCCAGCACATGGAGGTTCATAGTGACAATGTTACTGACAGAACTAATGAGGTTTGACTTCATACAGTAAAGGGCAAGCACAGTAAGATTGGAGCTTAGGCCAAGCAGGATTTCTAGCATGAGGAAGCCTGTCAGGGAGACCTGAAAACTAACAGGATAGGAATATGGGCTGGGGGTTGCCGGACTCATGGTGCGGCTGATGGGTTCAGTGTTGTCGGTGACCGTGACGTTGCTCATGGTGGCTTCTTTTTCTGGGCACATTATCCTGTGTGCAGGGAGTAAAGAAAGAATATTTATGAAGTCGAAAAGAAAAAGAGGGGTTTGTATTTGTGCATCTCTAGAAAGTCTCATTTAACACACATCTGGTGAATCTTGTCGGATGCAATGCTGCAAGTTACCCAGTGAGAAGGAAGCCTTAGAATTTGAATGAGAAACGCTGAGAACACACAGTTAAATAGTGCTGGGATTTTTTTTCCTGTTATGCCCTGCAGATTAGATTGTCTCACTATGCGATTGTCATCACTAATTAGTAACTATATTGTCTCAGTGATCTTTTACTTTTGTACTTTTCACCATCCTATTTCAGGCTCTTGCATCTACAGCTGAGACATATCACAGAAATACTTGGCTGAATTCTAATGCCTTCGGTTTCATGATGGTTTGGTATATTGTGGTTTTTGTAAAAACCTAGTTGTTGCATGGTGCAGTTTTGAGTGTCTACCAAACAATGAATTAAAAATGACAATCTTTTATAATACTTGATATGTTTCTTGGTAACTAAGCAAATCATTTCTGACAGCATTTTATTCATTGCCAAATTGTGAATTGTGATTTATAATTGACAAGATTACACTGCCAAAAATCAGTGTTTACATTGTCAGACCTCCAGCTATCAGAGATGCACTTTCAAGTATTTATTCAGACAGTGCATAAATATTGAAATATTAATCAATGAATCAAAAAACAGTTGGTATTTAGAAATGTCATAAAATTTCAGTTAGGAGAAAAATCGTTTGCACATAGACTCTAGAATAAATTCTAGTAACTTTTTAGTGCATGCATTATTAAACTCATCTATCCAACCCTAGTCCAATCTGAATATGGTTAGATTATTAGATGACATGGAGAACAACAAATGTATTTGTAATATTTACCCTTGCCTCCAGCACTATCTGAATACGAGGGCTGTGTAATCAGGCCATAGAGTCCATGTTAGATCCACAGAGACGAGCATCGCATCCAAACATTGCACTTAGAAAAGTGTTTCCGCTCCACTAGAGCCCCCCAGCGAGGCTTTTCCTTTCACTGCTAGTCCCTCCCAGAGAGGCTGAAAAACACCTGTCTCGCCAAAGACTGTGTGTGAATTGCCACTTTTCTCCTTCCTGACCTTTATGGCAAGAAAGCTAAGGAATTAGCCACCTGTATCCAGTGAATAGTGCTGGAGAACATAGGCTGATGTCTTCTGCAGATATTTTTTTTTCTCAGATCTCTGGTTTGCTTTGGTAATGCTGGGAGAACTGATAGATGAGTGGAACAGGGATCAGATGTCTGAGCCACCTCCTGTTTATAGTCGCATGATATTCCCAGGCAGGAGAGTCACAGCCAACCAAGAAAACAAAGAAACACAGACTCTCTTTCTCCAGTGCAATGCTAGAATGTACTGCTTATGGTATGAGCCAAAGCCCTACTTTTTGCTTTTCTTTTGTATGTACAGTGAGAAGATAATAGTCACATCTGTATATGTAAGAAAATACTTATATCCATAGCCATAGCTTGTACTCCAAGAGGCACAGTTGTCCATCAGCCATGTAGATTTCCCAGTGTACACAGCAGTAATGTCCCATATGTGTTTGGGAGAGGTCAGTGTGTCCGGGCAGCGTCCAGGCCCATCCTTCCCCTGGGAGTACTAATGGAACAGGCCTTCAATCTCTACCTTTCTCATTAGTCTCTGTTCTCTTGGCTCCAGCCGCCATTGACTTGTGAATCGAGCACAGGTCTCTGGTTTGTCCCTCGACATGCTGAAACCTAAATCACTGGAGGTGGCATGACTGTAATGCATGTGTGTCCAGTCACCATGACATATGTGAACACTGTCATTTGTGATTACCAGTATTTAAAGGTACTCGCGAGGGGGGTTGAGTCTGCAATTCAGGCAAAGGTCATTATCGTGAGGTAGTGGATGTCAGTTCATCAGAGAGAGAAATTGCCTTTTAGTTTTGTAAAGAGATCCCAGACCATAATTAGTCTCTATATGGCCAGATGTGTAATCATCTACATGTCCTTCAGTCCCACACCTTTCATTCACAGTGACCTAAAGAAAGGGGGAGAAAGAGAGAGAGGACAGGATAATGGATAATAAAGAGAATGAGATAAGGAGCGAGAGAGAGAGTAGAAGGAGTAGGAAAGGGAAGTGTGGGGGATTCATTAGTGAAAATAGGCATATCCTCAGTAGAGAGGCGACAAAGAAATTCTAATTAACAAAGCAACAAGCCTCTGATGTCTTATCGTGTTCCTGTGCAGAACCTGATGCACAGTATCATAACAGTAACACTAATAAAGGGGTGCACAAAAGCAACTGGTATTTTATATCTCATCTTTAACTGTAATGTTGTGTTGCCATTCTTGTTATGTACGTGTATATTAATACAGGGAAAATGCTTATTAGGATGTAACTCGTGTAACATCAGTGTTGATGAAATTGCTGTAGCATTTTCATGGCAGGACAGACTTACTTAAAGCTTAAGTGCAGTGTGATCCCTCAGGAAACTTGTCATACAGACATCGATGCCCCATTGCATGTCTCAATATGTGATTTATGTAATCTCTTTAGAAGAACATATCAGTCACTGTTAAAGGCTGCAAAAGTGAGAGATGGCTTTACTTTTATGCCACAGTGCCATCATAAATGAACAGTGAGTACCATGCCTCTGTGCCAGGCAAGACATATTGTGTAATTTTAAAGTGAACAACTACGGTTTCATGTTAAGTTTCTTGTGTCATACAGCATGATTGTGTGTAAGTATGTGTGTAGCAGTAAGACACAAATGTTCCCAGAATGGAATACACAGACATCATACTAGATTTAAAAAAAAAAAAAAAAAAAAAAAAAAAAAAAAAAAAAATCCTTTTAGACTATTAGACAGCTTCCTTGAATTACACATTAAAGACTGGATGGATTTTATTTAGCTGCTAATTGGTTTAAGCAAAACCAAATGTGTCTTAATAAAAGTCTTCCAAAAATGCATTATAACTGAAATTATTCAGGAAATTCTATTTGTGGTTTCTAATCCTGTACATTTGTTGCAACAGAGATGTTTGGGACTGAATTATCTTTGCTGTCATATACGCTCTACTCAGCTTAGTGCTGTAGATCAAAGCAATAAGTACAGAGTGCCCCATCACAACACAGCAAAGCTCACCATGCAGAGTAAACACAGATGCTCCGGAGCTGGTCTGTTCACCACGCTGTCTCCTCTCCTTCCACCTCTGCAACAATATGGGCCGATTGATAGAAGCTGCTCTTTTATCTTTTGCTTCTTCCAGCAGGAATCCAAGAGCAAGGATTGAATACTGATGAACATACAAGGGTCACACAACTGATAGATGTTATTTCCTTCCAGAGTACCAGACAGAAGAAGTCCAGAAAAATGAGTCTTGACATGGATGCTGGTGGAATTCTTCTTTTTCCCCCCTTTTCCGCATTTTACTCTTATCCATCCATGCACACTGTGAAAAGTCCTTATCCAACCAACTCTCTGTTGTGATCCTTCTCTGTCAGGATAGGAGTGCGAACCATCACACTCCTGGTATCTCTCTCCCGCTTAGCTCTCCTCTTTCTCCCTCACTCCCTCTCTCTCTCTCTCACTGCGGAGGTTTGCAGTGCTCTCCCCGTCCTGATTGGTCTTCTGTAATAGGTTTAACTCTTTCCTCTCCAGTAAGGGGAGGTATTTCCTTTTGTTCTGATGCTCTCCTCTTTCCCTCTCAGTGACTGTAGCAACGTGTGTGAGGCTGTAGTTAATTGGAAAAAAACAAAAAACAACAACAAAAAAAACCCCTTCTACTACGCTTTTGCACAAGGACTTTAGATGTCACTGCGCTAAACACACGCCCTGCTTAAAAAACAAATGTGGAGACTGTCAAAACAAAAACAGCATAAACTCCAAGATGATGTATTCATTAACTCTGTCACAATATAATGAACAGGTAATAAACCCTGGAAGGTGTGATGAGGATGGAGAGCCAGAAGAGAGAAGCAATATTTTTGTATCGATTTTTGTGAACACGTCACATTATGCATGTTCATGTGCACACGAGAGGCGGCAAAACTGACAGAGAAGAGAGTAGTTTTTGAAGCTACGAGTCGGAGAAATGGATAATGCAGGAAAAGTTGAAATCAGAAAGAAGAGATAGAGTATTGCGGCTGTGATTGATAGTTTCAATTAAGTTGTTTTGTCAGATCAGTAAGAGGTTGACCACCCTCTATTTCTTTTTCAAGACTCATTTGTCAGGTGCAATTATTGTCAGAGGGCATCCCAGTACCTGACAGCCTCCAGTAAAGGAGATGAAAGCAACTGTCACTCTGGCATAGCTACTTGAAAATAACAATTAAAGCCCCCAGAACATTTAAGACTTCAAATTAGACCATGCTTTACAAATGTGTTGAGGAGAAAAACTTCTCAGAATGCACAACACGTCGAACCTTGAGGTGGATGGCTGACGCCATCTGCAGTGGGCACGAGCTCGCCAAAACTGGACGGTGGAAGACTATAAAAGAACCTAAGATTAATTAATTGTTGATTTTCTGCAAAACCATATATTCATGGATTTAACCTGCCTTGTATCAGCAGTGCATGTTTGTGGTTGTGGTGTGATGATGTGAGGAATGTTTTCTTGACACACTTTGGGCCCCTTAAAACCAGTCAATGAATGTTTAAATGCCTATCTCGGTATCACTGCTGACTATGTGCCTTAATGGCCGCAGTTTACCATCTTCTAATGGCTACTTCCAGCATGATATTACCCTATATCACAAATCAAAAGTTGTGTTAAAAGGGTTTAGTCAATATAACAGTGGAGTCTGTGGCCTATTAGGCTAAAGCTCTGAATATCCAGATTCAGTAGAGTCCATTTGGGATGCTGCAGAATGGGATATTTGCAGGATGAATGTGTTACTAAGAAATCAGCAGAAATGACATAATGCAATCATTTCAGCGAGGCCTAAGGAACGTTCCCAGCATTTATTAAAGCTGTGTTGAGAGCAAAGGGAGCCCCTGTAGGGCCTTGGTAAGTGCTTGGTAAGTGTAATAATTGCACTTTATCAGGCAGATGTTCCAGCTGGTTTTCAAGGAATTTAGAGTTTTTAAGCATCAAAGGTTTAAATAAAATTGTAAGTTCTAACCTTGGCAGTGAAAAACAATTAATCAGTTATTCAATTAGTTATCCATCCATCCATTCATTTTCGTTTGCTTAAATTTCACACAGAAATTAAAATATTTCACCAGTTCCAGCTTCTCTAATGTGAGGATTTGTTGATTTTCAGATGTATATTGTTGTTTGTTGATTATGTTTGAAAACTAGAGATGTGAAAAGGTAATTGTGGTGGCACTTTTTATATATATATATTTTGACATTTGGTTGACTAAACAACTGTAGGTGGTTTTTATCTTCTTCTTTTTTTTTTAGTTTTGCTAGTTTAATGTGGTACCGCTTTCCTTTTTGTTGTGTTGAGCTGAGTGAGAGTTGTAGACCAATAGAGATTCTTATCTGTGAAACTAGTGAATGTAGTGCCATGGAGACCTGGCATTGTATGGTTGATGTGATGTACTCTACTCTAACAAACCAGTGGAGACATGGGAAGTCAACATTCCTGTGTCCAACATTTTTCTGAGCTAACAAGCTTGCTAGGCAAGACAGTTATGTGTTGCCACTTTTTCTCCAACACATGTGCACCTTTTTTGCATTTAATATATATTCAGGTTATTCCCACCTGTTGTGTCATTTAGAGGTTGCAAGGAATCCCTAATCTGTTGACTTTCTGTAAGTTCCTTGGAATGCTGATTTTGTCAGGTTTAAACAAAAATGATCCTTATTGGATGATTCTGTATGTTCATCTCAGAGTGTGCGTGTAATGGCGAGTTACAGTGCACACACCACCCAAAATACATAGTTGGGCTGACAGAAACTGGAAGTGAGGTGGTGAGCTTTGCAGTGAGTATCTTAATGGAATCCACTGCTTGACACTGTACCTATGCCAGCCCTTTCAGTGTAGAACAAGCTGGAGGCCAAGGGGAAAACTTTGTTTACAATCTTATATAATCGGGGTACTCCTGACCATATAGAGATCAGCCCTTATTGGGGGATTAATACAAGCAAATTCTGTCATAAGTCGACTGTGTGGCAGGCAGGGAAGAGGACCCAAGTGCAGGACTCGGAAAGAAACTCAAAAGCAGCTTTATTACTGTACCATCAACAAAACAAGTCCAGGAGATCAGAATCAGGAAACACGAAGGCAGGAAACAGGAGGGTAATGAGACACGGCTGACACAAGTCAGGAATAACGAAACCTAGGAAGCAGAACTAAACACAGAGCACAGGAGACAAAGGACCGCCAAACTAAAACAGGAAATACAAAACACATAACAGGAGGCCAGCGGCGAAGACGGCACAGTTCAGGGGACCGACCGGGAGGCCGGCGGCGAAGACGAGACAGTTCGGGAGGCCGGCGGCGAAGACGAGACAGTTCGGGAGGCCGGCGGCGAAGACGAGACAGTTCGGGAGGCCGGCGGCGAAGACGAGACAGTTCGGGAGGCCGG
>VVAS01073686.1:4223-16550 GCA_015103295.1 Ptychochromis oligacanthus
ATAACCAGTTACTGACAAGGAAAACACCAGCACAGTTTGCACAGAGCTGCAGGTCTGTCTCAGTCACACAGGCTTTCATGCAACAATGTGCTGTGAATTATCTGGATCAGAAAACATTATGGGAACAAAATGTATCACTTTGTGTCAATGAGCTGGGTGTTTCATCATATCCAGATACTCTGAGACAACCGAAAAACCATCCACAATGAAGCTCTTTTCCTTACCCATTTGCATGGAGATCTCCCCAATGGCCCAGGTGGCATTGTTGCACACTGAGATAAACTCTGGGTTCAGGTTGAGCCCAAGGATAGGCATGAACTCAGCTGGAGATGGGAAATGGACACACTGGTTACAACACAGAGTGACATCCAATCATTTACAAATACCTGGAATTCATTTTCAGCCTCTTATCTGTTACAGCCCCTCATTAAAGACATGAAATCATAGGTGGCTGCAACAATCGGTAAATATGGGCGTTTCCTGATAACAAAATACGAGAGGACAGCCAGTACATCAGTCCACATGTGGCAAAGTTGGTCAGAGTTGCTCTGATAAAGCACACTCACCAATACAAGGCTTCACATGGAGGAAGCACGCCTTTGTTAGATCACCCAGCAGAGCAAAGGAACTCTGCCTCACCTCAGGCATGGTGTCCTGCAGCAGAAGCAGACAGCTTAGTGTAATACTACCAGCACTCACAGGAAACTGTCTTGAGGCATGTTTGCAGTTTTTACATGCAGAAAAATAAGGAAAGAGTCCTTCATACCTGCATGCACTGGAAAAGTAGGGTCATGATGTTGGAGCGAGCCACCAGCTGTTCCACATGGCCCCCCAAACCTTCAGCCAGTCCGCTCAGCAGATCCAGGGCCACGATCATGAAATCCTTATCAGGAGCTTCATACTGGTCTGGATGTTGGTTGTACATCTGTACGGACAGAAAGAACAGTTTCAGTTTTCCATATTTATGTGAGAAACTGATATTACTGATATATTATGACATCTCATATTTATGTGTTCGCTTCCTCACCATAGCCTGAGCTAGTGTCTTCTGGACTAGTGTGACACAGCGCTGATAGACAGGCTCACAGTAGGGCAGGAACCCACTCTGCAGGGCGGTGGCTACCGATGACAGACACTGAAAGACATTCAGCAATAGCATAATTTGTTTTTTGCTTCCAGCAAATGACATGAAAACAGTTTCATGTCCAAGTAGGTGTCAAAATAAAACCCTTAACCCAACATGTATCATTGTGTCAGAAAATGGGAAAAAACTGCATGTTTCTAAGAGACTTCTGTGCTAAATTTACTCACCTCCAGTAGGGGGAAGAGATCCTTGTCTTCGTCCTTCAGCTCGTTCCACTTATCAATAAGAGGGGGCATCAACTTCTGAATGTATTCCTGAAAAAGCAACACACAGTGAATAAGAGCTCAGGATTTCTGCTGCTTTATAAACTCTACAACAAATGATTATACGACTCCCCCATTTCCAGTCTTTATGCAGGGCTAAGCATCTCAGTGCCTCCATAGTGTAGTGGATAACATATTCGCCTTTGCATGACCCTGCATGTGAAAGGTCGATGGTTCGATTCCAGCCAGAGACACATATCCCCCTAGGGGTTGCGTCAGGAAGGGCATCCGGTGTAAAACTCTGCCAAACCAAACATGCGGAGCTACCAGCTGTGGCGACCACTTGACAAGGGAGCAGCCTAAAGTAGCTTCATGCAAAGCTAAACATCTAACCCAATGGGCTTGAGAGTGGCTTCTCTCACCAACAGATAATAACTGACCATGTAAAATTCAAGCTTCCAAGACAAATATAAAAGATCTAAATTTCAAACTCACAGGCTGATTGAGATGGTGACCCACTGAATCTGCCAGAGTTCCTATGGCATCATACAGGATGAGGAGGTTCTTGTGCTGGTATTTCCCAAAAGCAAAGACCAGCGTGTCCAGGATGTAACTCAGGTAGGGCACCAGCTCTGTGCAAGCCTCCTCCTCCAAGGTGGCAAATGCACTAAGAAAAACCAAGATGAAGAAGGTTAATATGAAATCTACACACAGTCTTGTGGTCTAGGAATAACAAGCAGGATGTGGATCAGAGTATAGTATGGGAACAAAGTGTATCATTGTAGGTCAATGAGCTGGGATTGTCATCATGTCCACATTAGAAGGGAATGCGGAGTGTGAGACTGCTCACCTGCAGGCGGCCTCCTGCACCTTCTTGTTGCTGTCCAGGATACGTTTCAGGAGCTCTGTCATAAGGGGTTTGAGGTATGAGTCGGGGGGCTGGGAGACCACCCAGTGTGCATAGCGACTCAAGGTCCAGCAGGCAATGGAGCGCACCAGGGCCTTCTTGTCACACAGACACTGGATGAGGTGAGGAATGAGCTCCGGCAGGTAGGGAACCATGCCCTGCATGCAACCTGAGGCACAAAGAAGTGCAAGTTAGAAGAACACCAAACCTTCTGCGGTTAACAGAGCAAATCTACTAATGCAAAATGTTTATTAGCTGACAGTATTCAACATAACTGAGCGTTCCCCTGTGAAGTGTGAAATTCCATCTCACATCAATGTGTACTTGAGATGTGCATCAGTTTAGGTGTTGTATGCCAGTTAGAAGACTACACAGCTGATTTGCATTAGAGATGCTACATCAAATGAAAGTCACTCTGCCCTACGTGTCTTGGCCAGGACTCATGGATCTCAGACTTTGGACCTCATTGCAGACATGGAACAGAACTTAAGTTCTGTTCAAGTACAAAACTACTATGTCGCTTGTTGTAACCTTTATCATATGCTGAAGTTATTTCATTTATGATAACAGCATAAATGACTACATGTGGATTTTAAGAGAACCTAAGAGCGCTGAGCATAAGCAACACGCATGCAGCCCTGAAGGACTGAAAAAACAGCAATGAGTTTGGTGCTATAAATTGGTTGTCTTAAGCCTTACTTGCAAAGTATTATGTGGGGGTCTGCTAATAATTTGTAACAATTTCAAAGATTTTGTCTGATCTTAATCCTAGGAAAATCTGCCATGTCAGTAGTTTGTAAAAATACCTCATATTCTCACTATCGTATCTCACCAGTTTGGGAAGCTATCTGCTGTTCCATCTGCCAGTCGCTATTTATTAATGCAAATACATTTTTAAAAAAGCTGAAATGATAGGCGATTGTTTTAAGATTGCATTTGTGTCCCCTCTTTTGCTCACCAGACCGACAGTTTACTGCAATCAAACAAAGCCTGCCGAAGTGTGATTTGTTGATTTCTATGCAGGTATCAGTTTATGCAGATTAAGTTTTGACAACTACAGATCCTGCGATTCTGCATAAGGTTGGTTACCAAACTAGGTACTTTTAAGGGAATTTCAGGTACAGGTTGAAACATGAAAGGTACCCAATCCTAGTTATGCACAATTAAAAAAAAAGTTTGGACACCAAACACATGTCAATCTGCGCCACATCCGCAGATAATGACACTAAGTTTGACTAAGGCATAGATGCTGCAGTGGGGGTCATTTCTTAATCAAATGAGGTCCCCTGTTAATACCAATCCTGTGCAAATAGGGCATTACATTAGGCATTTATCATCTTGTGTCCTTAAAAAAAAAAGAAAAGAAAAAACGAATGTCTGCATGAACATGTTTACAGGCTTTAGAAAAGGTATTTTGCACATTGCATACAACATGGCTATATCACATTATTACATCTCAGCTGGGACAGTAATTGTTTAAGCATAACTGGAAAATTTTTTATTTAGGTTGAGATGGACTATTGTATTCAGCTCAAAACTGTGTAGCTCAGTTTTTTTGTGCTCTATGCTTCTGAACAAGCAATTAGCAAAGCGACAGTTTGCATGAAAAATGAGTCTTGTCACAGCTTACCCTCAGCTATGGCCCCCAACACCAGGATCCCAGACTCCTTGATGACCCAGTCAGGGTGAAAGAGCAGGCCTTTCAGGAGTGGCAGGAGATGGGGTAGCAACTCGTCGCGGAACACGTTGGCCAACACGTCCAGTGCTGCAGCCGAACATTTCCCTAAAGGAAAAACAGAAGCCTGGTTACAATCCAACGCCTAACTCACTGTTTCAGTTTGAACACTCACCTGACACTATAAGAGGTTTTAGTTTTCTAAAAACTAACTGCATGTACTTCCTGACTAGCATCCAAGCGTCCATTCAAATCTTAAAGTGTAATATCTGTGCTACATTTGGGAAGTTTAAGGGTCAATTGGCTTTACCAATACTTACAGTTTTACTTTTATTAAAACTGATGTACAACACCATGGAAACCAAAGTACAACTGCTTCCTAAGTCACCCCGTTTACATTCTGGCAAATAACTGGATTTCTGTGTCACTTACTCAGGTTCCAGTCAGACAGCGTGTCGTCATCATCGTCGTCGTCCTCCTCAATGTCTTCGCCCTCCTCTCCCTCCCCTCCTTCGTGCTGCAAGGTGACTGTGCGCGACTTGTGGAAACGGGGCTTGATGTCCTGCTCGTTGTCTGGTACCGCCTCGTCCTCCTCCACGTCACCCTGGGGAAACGGTCAAAGAGCAATATGATGGTAAAGAAGTCCAGCAGGATGTTATTTGTATCAGAACTGTAAAGAATTAAAAGACCAAAGATCGTGCTCACCTTCAGTAGTATGATGTCTATCTCAGAATACTTCATCCCATTTACTAAGATAGGGATCAGTCTGTATTAAGAGCGAGAGAAAAGATGATGACTTCTTCGGTCAAAACCGTAAAGCTCAGACAGAGATGGAAATTCACACTAATGATGTACACATACTACCAATATTTAATGAGCTACTCACTGCACTAAGTGTCCGGACAGCACTTCTTTACAGATGGGTTGCTCTGCTAGAGTCAGCCAAAACTCGCAGGCCTCCAGAGCCACGTTCTCATCGGGGTCCTGGGTTCGCTGTAGCATGTACTACAAAAAGATGTTTGAGAATGGGATGTGTGATCAGGCAAGTTAGGAAAATGGTGGTGAAAAAAAATGGCAGCATTGTGCAAAAGCCTGAGAAGAAACTTGTGGCAAATCTGGATCAGAAACTTTAGGAACTTAAGGTATCATCATGCTTCAATGAGCTGGGTGTCTCATCACGTCCAGATGCAAAACGGGCTGCAAGTTCCACTTAATTATGAGTTGGGTTAAGCAGAAATGTGGCCTAAAGGTTCTCTAAATCCATTTGTGTGCTCCAGAGCTGATTAGGTTGTAATCTCAATACTTACTTGGATGATGCTGTGCATGTGGGGGATGAGGCGGTCAATGCGGACCTCCAGTAGCATGACCAGGGCTCGGCAAACATTCTTTCGCACCTCCGAGTCCTCATCTGCTGCCAGCGCAAACAGGCTCTAACAAGGTGGGTGAGGAACAACAGAACAAAGGCACAAACTGTAAGTAGGGTGAACAAAAGAGTGGGTGCCAATCAAACATAGCAGCCTGATGCTGAAGCACATGGTTCACCTCTATGAAAGTGTCAATGTTGTCCATCAGGGCCTGGGCTCTGCCAATGATGAACTGGTTCACGCAGGCTATGGCATGGGACCTGCAGTGGCAACAAGAGGGGGAAAAAAAAAAACATTTTCAGCTGAAAATGTAAATGACACATAAGACATCTACTAATCAATAAAGGTGTTGTGAACACATCTAGGGATGCACTGCTACTGACAAATCAATGCACTGCCATTAGTGCTGGTCTTTTAGCTCATACAATGGAGAAAAAATTATTTTTAAAAGCCAATGCCTCGAACTGCTTAGTGTTTATATTAAAAACTAATATTGATTTGTGTTTAGGCTGCAAAAATAATATCAATAACACTACAACATCACCTAAGCCTTCTCTGAACCAGTAAAAACATGCCTACATGCCCACAAAAGTGCATCTTCTAGGGTAAATACTGTAATGGGGAGGAAAACTTGCCACTGAATCCAATTAACACAACTCTTAAATAAGCCATTCATGTAGGGGTGGGTACAGTCAGGCAAAGATCAGACAATTAAAACACCTTCATTATCAGTCAAATGTTAGTATGAACCATGCCCAGATGCCAACTCTTGTACCTAATCTTGGGGCTGCAATGCTTGAAGAACTGAAGGAATTTAGGTATCATAATGTTGAGGGGTCTATTCAGAGCGTCGCTGTCCAGCAGCTCCGATGAATCCTCGCAGATCTTCTGCAGTGCGCCAAATGAGCCCTGAGACACGGACATACACAGAGAAGCTGTCAAATCAAACGCAAACGTACAGGGAAAGAGAGGAGAGAACGAAGACCGCATCAGACAATAAGACCGAAGCAAAGAGTTTTGAATGAACTGCACAGACTCTGCTTTTCAGCTAAGAACATCTTTTTATACAAACGCGTGTAACTATGAAAATATAATTAAAAAAAACAATTGATATGATATTAGTGGCTCTAACACAGACATTAAAACCAATCCTGTCTGATAATAAAAATTAAATCTATTTTTTTTATTAGGATGTCTGCTGTTCCATTTTAAGTCCATGCACCGCTGTTCTCACTTATTTTGTCTGGTACTTCTCAGGAACCATGTGCAAACTATGACTGACATCTCATTCACTATCCTGCTAGCCTTGAATCTGTCATAGTGGGACGAATTAAACCTTTTATCTCTACTCCAAAATTAACAACTTCATTTAATTGTCAGAGCTCCCACATTTAACCAGAGCAGCTATCTAATGAGTCAAATGCCAAACAGGGAGTGCAGACCTCACACGTGTTGTAGTCCTCAGAGTTGAGCAAGTTGCAGAGCTGTGGCAGCAGCTCGGGCCATGTTTGCAGCTCTCCTTTGGAGGCAATAGTAGTGATCAGGATGCCTAGAGGAGCAGGAAGGTAACAGGAGAAAATACACTTCAGATTAGTGATTTATAACTGACAAGAGAACAACCTTTTGCCTTTACAGCAGCTCTGGATCAGACAGTATGAATACAAACACCTTCACAGACACTCAGATGGTTTTATGCATCATTTCCAGAGAGTAGCATAAGGAAACAGGGCAATTAAATTGGGCACTGTGTGTATAAATGGAAAAAAAACAAAGATACCACAACTCATAAACTCACCAATGGTGGCACGGATGAGCGGCGAGGGATCGCCAATGTTGTTGAGGCATTCCTGCTTGATGAAGTCAGCAACAGCTGGCGGAAAGTTCTGATAGTGAGCCTTAACATTGTTCTTCAGTATCAGACCACTCAGAGAGCGAGTTGGCTCATCTGAGAAGATGAGGAGAAAACAAAAACGCTTTAGAGACCAACCAAGTAATGCCAAGCCATCAGTGTGCATTTGGAATCTGATCATTACGATAACTGATGAATGTGAACAAAGCTTGAGTTTAGATTTGTTTTCTACTAATGTGTAATACAACATTTTCCGGTTTCCTGGTTTTATACCAGTTATGAGTTGTACCTAAATCCAGTTTACTTGGTGATTCCAACAAATGATCTGACACTATGCAACACTCATCTTTCTTAGTCTTAAACTGCATGCCCTGCTCTGGGGAACTGAGTAGGACCACTCTTACCCAGACTGGACCAAATATACTTTTTCTTGATTTCTGTCATACATACTATTACAGTGGTGGATATTCATATTCAAACTGGCCAAAGTTTCAAATCATGAGATCAGCACACGTGCAAGTAATCCCTGTGGGCCAAAAGCACAGGCTTCAGTTTCTGACAGCTTTTTCTACTCTCGGCTCTGTGCTATGTCAAAGATGACATCCTTTACATGTGAGCACACAGGCCCCACCCACCTTTTAGTCTAACCTCATGATTGTGAGGCAAAGCCAATAAGAAGAACGCCTGCTCAAAGAGAGCACTTACCTTAAAGGGAAAGGATGAAATGAGGGGCTGCTGCAGAGCCCAGTATAAAGTAGGTAAGGATTATTTTGAACTGAAGAGTTCAGGGCTGCTCTAGTACGGGTCAAGAATAAAAATTCTGGAAACTAGCTCAATATTCTCATTTAAGGTAAAGTAGGGCTCTAACTACAAGTCACTTTGTATATATGAAGAAATTCACTGAACATGTTTGTTGAATGGATTTAGGCTCATCTTGCTGCTGCACTTTTGAATCAGAAGTATAAAGAAAGCTCAGTTCTTCACCAAATATAAACTATATTGCCAAAGGTATTCGCTCGTCTGCCTTCACACACACAGATGAACTTGAGTGATATCCCATTCTTAATCCATAGGGTTTAACATGTCGGCCCACCCTTTGCAGCTGTAATTAAATTCAATTTTATTTATATAGCACCAAATCACAACAATAGTCATGGCACTTTATGTGTTTAGGGTAAAGACCCTAAAATATTGGACAGAGAACCCCAACAATTAGACGACCCCCTATGAGCAAGCACTTGGCGACAGTGGAAAGGTAAAACTCCCTTTTAACAGGAAGAACCCTCCAGCAGAACCAGGCTCAGGGAGGGGCAGCCATCTGCCGCAGCCGGTTGGGGCTTTGATTATAACAGCTTCAACTATTCTGGGAAGGCTTTCCACAGGGTTTAGGAGCGTGTTTACGGGAATTTTTGACCATTCTTCCAGAAGCCCATTTGTGAGGCCAGACACTGATGTTGGACGAAAAGGCCTGGCTCCACTGCTCTAGAGTCCGGTGGCAGTGTGCTTTACACCACTGCATCTGATGCTTTGCATTGCGCTTGGTGATGTAAGGCTTGGATGCAGCTGCTTGGCCATGGAAGCCCATTCCATGAAGCTCTCTACGCACTGTTCTTGAGCTAATCTGAAGGCCACATGAGGTTTGGAGGTCTGCAGCTATTGACTCTGCAGTAAGTTGGCAACCTCTGCGCACTATACACCTCAGCATCCGCTGAGCCCGCTCTGTGATTTTACGTGGCCTACCACTTCATGGCTGAGTTTCTGTCGTTCCCAAATCTCTTCCACGTTGTTATAATACCACTGACAGTCGACTGTGGAATATTTAGTAGCAAGAAAATTTCATGACTAGACTTACTGCACAGGTGGCATCCTATCACAGTAATTCACTGAGCTCCTGAGAGCAACCCACTGTTTCAAAAATGTTTGTAGAAGCAGTCTGCAGCCTAGGTGCTTGATTTTATACACCTGTGGCCATGGAAGTGATTGGAACACCTGAATTCAATGATTTGGATGGGTAAGTGAATACTTTTGGCAATTTAGTGTATATCCCCACACTAAGACATGTCACTCTCATTTGTTAAGTAATGACTATGAGGTTCCTGTTTCATGATACATCACCACTGTCTGTCAGTCTGTGAAATGACTGGAATTAATTCTGCGCTAAATTTTGTTGTCACTGTGTAAATTTGTACGGGGGCCCCAGATAGAATAGATGCATCCCAGCATCTATTCTATCTGGGGCCCCCGTACAAATTTACAGCTAATGAGGATCCAAACAAACACAGCAAAGTTTAACATAGAATGCATCCAGTTTTGTAAAGATTTACAGTTCTATCATGCATCAATGATCTGAGTGGCTGAGACAGAACAAACACGTATAAGACTACTCACCTTCAGTTTTGAGTCGTGTAAGGACGAAGATGAGATAGTTGTTAAAGTCAGGGAACTGGTTGAGTTGTTCAAGTTTCTAGCATGGCAGTTAAGGATCATTTCACTTTCAAATCATCCTTTGATGTCTAGGCCACAATGTTTGTAGCGACCCTACAGTGGTTAAAAATAAAGAACGACATGCTCTGTATGTCTAACACACATTTCTTATACATTACTTGTATTTATCACACAAATGGATTTTCCCATTAACAAAAAATCTGTCATTCCATTAATCAATTTTTGTGAAAAATACACTGAAAGTAAAGACATTTAAAAGTGCAGAGCATAAGTGCATTTACGACTTGCTCACCTTTGCAGGTGTCATGTCACAGCTTGCTACCAGTACATGAAAAACTACTCATCCCCTTTGCTCTGGCAAATTCTACAAAAATCATCAACATGTGGAAAACAACTTCTAACTTAATATGACAGTTTACATGTTACAAAATCTCACAGAGAACCAAAACATAGTTAAACATCATTGAACAGTTTTATTATGCAAAACCACTTTCAGAACAGACTGAAGTAGGATACTTGTTGGACAGCTCTCTGTGTGACTGTGTTGGGCGACTGCGAGTCTTTGAGCAGCTGGAGGACCTGCTGAAGTCCCTGCTCATCTGGCTGCCACTCCATCCTGAGAAACACACAAATTAAGCCACATATCCTACACATGTTTTTTTTTTTTTCAGTTAATAGATTAAAAGGAATATATTGAGAAACGTGTAATCAGGTGGTCTCTGGATCAGACAGTATGAATACAAACACCATCAGCAATAAGTCAGATGTTTTTAATGCATCATCTCCAGTCCACATGCACATTTATAGTTAATCTAGGAGGGAAAAAAACAGTTTTTACATTACACCGCCCTGCATCAAAAAATAAAATTTCTGCCATTTTCCAGAAAATACTTGATATTACCCAATTCAAAGATGCTGAGTTCAAAAATACTATTAAAAATATTCAATCACGTACAGTTTTGTCACAAAACGTGAATTAATTTTTTCTCTCTTTTTTCCCCCCCATTCAGACTCAATTTTTTTGCACTTCTCCAAATCGCAAAAGATGGCAATTTCAACAATCTGGTCATCAAAGAGTTTCTGTGGCTCCCTCCATACCACTAGAATACCAAAACCCAAGCTTTCCCTTAGTCCATGCTGAGTTTTTCGACACACGCCCAGCAAACTGAATGAGGTCCCCATGCCTTGTGTTGGTCGCCCAATTTCATACCAAAATAAGCAAAGTGTGCCCTTTTCACAAAATCTGTTATGTTTTGTCACTGTTTGGATGTAGTGAAGCATCCACAGACAGAGCAAAAACAAAACAAAACATCTGGATCATGTTTACAACTGCCACTCGTAACAAAACGTGACATGACAGAGCAAAATGGATGTTATTTTTGAAATCAGCAACCCAAAATTAGTAAAGAACAAGTGTTACATTTCATACAGCAAATATGATGCAGGGCGGTGCAATCACTGCAAGATCCAAATAAAATGTGTTTACTAAAGCTTTATAAGCCAGGAGATACATTTAACATTTGCGTTTTGTTGATTCATCTTTAAAATCGAACAAACCTTGGGCAGGACGTTGATGACACAGTGAGCAGGAAGGTGTGAGGCGATGTGGGTTAATATCTCCCATGGTAATGCCAACAAGCCACTGGGCTCAGCCGAAGGTGAGGGGCTGAAATCTGCTGAGGGTGGGCGGCCAGCGGGCAGCAGGCTGAGAAGAATTGACAAACGTAGAGCTTGACGGGTTTCTGGTGAGCTTGTGCCACCACATGAAAAGCCAGTTGATTGAGAAGAAGAAAAGAAAAGAAAAGACTTACCCCTGCAGATCCGGCCTGGGGGCTTCAGCGGTCCTCACCTGGTCAGGAGACGGCTCGCCCTGCTCACCGCTCACCCCTACCTCGGAGTCACGCAGGTTAACCCTGACCTCAGACATCAAAGCCGGTATTAAACTATGGGTTCACGTTCAGAGAAACAGAGAAGAAACCGGGGCAGACGTTATCTTCAAGCACTGCCGCTCCTCTCTGAAAAGGCTCGGAAATGCTCGCCGCCGGTCGCCCGAGTCAACGCTGCTACAGCGGGACCGCTGTCAATACCTATCAAATTAAGGCTGATGTCATGTGTGAGTAGTACCAACCGCTGTCTGTCTCCTGTCATCAAACACACACACAAAAAACATTCAAACAGCAATTCCGGTGTCGTAATCAAACTGCGCAGCAGGATTACAATTCTATTGGTAGGGCGAGAGGGATCCTCTGCTGTGATTGGTGGATAGGTTGTCAACCCCACCATCAGAGGCAGACTTTCCCAAAAAGCGTTTGAAACCATAAGTATTCGCTTCCAAACAGTATGCATGTAAGTAAATACATGTAAAAGCCCAGTTAGACAGTGAGAGGGCTTGCAACTCATAAACCTGAGAGTTACATAGTGTTTGTATATTTTTGCCTTTGAATATAAAGTTCATAATTTATTGTCATGGACACATTAATGTATTGCAGTAAAGATCTGAAAGACATTGGTAGCGAATCTTATCTGCAGTTTGTCTTTTTAAACCGGTCCCATCTATTTACCATCTATTTAAACAAGCAACCTGCAAGTCAAAAACCAATAAAGAGAAACTCTTTAAAGAAAACAGCACCATAAATCCCACAATTTCAGCTTGTTGCTGTTGGCATCCAGCCCTCTAACAGATAGGGTTTAACCATCAGCAATCAGACTTTTGATAGAAAAAAAAAAAAAAAAGGTTCCT
>VVAS01073689.1:5840-16379 GCA_015103295.1 Ptychochromis oligacanthus
GCTGGAGAGAAACTTAATCAGGGAGAACTCGCAAGTCTGCCTGACAGAAATTAGGTTAAAAATACCGCTGGGAATATCATGCTACAGTGAGGTGCATACTCCGAAACGCCTCAACTTTTTGTGACTTTTTTTTCTGGCTAATTACATTTTCATGCAGGTTTTTTTCCAGCAGATTTAGAGGAAGTAGGAGAGTTTTCATTACACAAGGAAAATTTCTATAATGGGTAAGTTTATCATGTATCATGTATGTTGACATATACTACTGGGTGAGCTACTGTTTTAATTGCTCTTTTTCTGTATGTTTAAATTGTTAAGAGGACAGTCGACATAGTAACAGCTATTTTATCAGTTAAGCAGATCTCTTTGGAGGCAAAGAATACACAGTTCAATTCCTTTTACTCCTACTGAGTGGTAAGTTTTCACTACATACTATGGTATACTAATGGTTGCTAAAGCCCCAGTCTACACACTGTAGTGTATATTGGACAGTTACAGTAACAGTCATACCAGTTTCAAGTAAAATAAAGTTATGCATGAATCCATATCCACTTCCGATAAATCTTCACAAAAGGGAAAAATACCAATAATACAACAATGGTGCATTGGCATGGCAGTAAAAATAAATATTTGCGCTCCTCTGTCTGACACCATGTCTGCAGTTCCCAGAATGGCCACTTGAGGCTGGCACCAAAAGTGAGTCAGTCCACATTGACCCCTATGTTAAACTGCCCAACATCAGAGCAGAAATAAACCAGCTTACAGCCCGTTACAGAAAAGTTTTTGGCTTCTGTAGGTATTTTTCCTGTTAATGAAAACAGCATGGGAGTTCATTTTTAGCTCATCATTATTAGCTACTGTCATAGGTCCCTCCATTTACAGTTCAGAAGAATCGCTGCTCCTCCTAGAGTATTGGTCAGATTTTAGTGAAACTTGCATACAATGATAACCTAATGGACCTAATGGGTCTTCACCCAAATTCTACTCAAGGTCAAGGTCACATTTGCCATTCTCAATAGATTTTAATTCTCATTAGTTTGTGCAACAAAGCCAACCAATGACAAGAAAACTTCTCACTTTATCTGTGCTTCTCACATGACAATAACCTGGGAATTGTGATGGATTTTGAGCTGGAGTAGCTAATATGTCATTGACGTTCTGGTTTTATAACTAACCCATTTAAATTAAATAAAAACTTGAAGTTGGGCATAATTAAGGGGCTTGTTGCTCTGAGTGCCAAATGGGTGCTGTTTCATCTTGTTTGGCAATCAGTTATTCTAAAAACACTCACAGGAGTTACAGTATCTTTTCGCTTTCATTTCAAGTTTTTCATTATTCATAATCAATACCAAATTATGTCAGTCAGTTGGAGATACACCTTGCTAACTAGGTTGGCATTAGATAATAACTGCCCAGTCCTACCCTCTAGTCAGAATATTTTCATATGTGGTTTAAAAAAAAATATCAAGATGGTGATAGTAAAAATAACAAACCTGAGACTTCAAATTGTTTGCTATACCACACATTAGTAATTTGCAGCCATTCTGGCTATAAAATGATGTATATGTTGTTGTTTTTTTTTAACCACATCACAATGTTAGATAGGAATGCATCTAATAAGTACTCTCGCCCTATGACAGCTGGGATAGGCTCCAGCCCCCCCGCGACCGTGAGTTGGATAAGCGGTAGAAAATGAATGTCATGGTAATTTTGGGCTTTTATAGATTTGTTTGAACTGTTCTTTTTCCAGGGTGGAATGATTGTACCGCATACATCTTTAATGACTTTAAAAAACAAGAATTAGGTGCACAAGTTTGAATTTATTTGTGATTTTCTCTAATTCACACAGGGTCACAAATATAAATACAGGGTCGAAAGTATACATATACCCCCTCTAATATTTGTTTAAATGTCTCTTAGCAAGTTGCACCTTGATCAGAAGCTTTTGGTAGCCATCAACAAGCTTTTGGCATAATTCTGGCTGGATATTTGACCTTCTTGACTTGTGCAATGTACCAGTACCACTGGCAACAAAACAGCCCCAGAGCATGAAGATTACCACCACCAAGTTTGACAGTGGATACAGTGTTCTTAGGTTTAAAAGCCTCACCTTTACTCCTCCAAACATACCTCTTGTCATTGCGGACAAATAGCTCAACCTTTGTCTCGTCTTTCTCCAGAAGGCATTTGGCTTGTGCATGTAGGCAGCTGCAAATTTCAGTTGAGCTTGAAGGTGTCAATTTTGGAGCAGGGGCTTCTTTCTTTGTCAGCACACTCTCAGTCCATGGCGATGTAAAACTCGCTTCACTGTGGACAGTGACGTTGGTGTTCCAGCAATTTCCAGTTCATGGCAGGCTTGAGACTTCGTGGTTGCTGGGTTGTTCCTGAACATCCTAACCAATTTCCTCTCATCTAAAGGAGACAGTTTGGGTCTTCTTCCAGACCTTGACAAAGTGGTGATACTCCCAAGTAACTTGTACTTACATACAATTGTTTGCACTGATGATCTTGGAATCTGCAGTTGTTTAGAAATGGCTCCATTAAGCTTCTGGAATGGCCTTCCTAAAGCCCTGACCTCAACCCTATTGAAGATGTGTGGACTGTGCTTAAAAGCTGGGTCTGTGAAAGGAAACCAACCAATTTAAATTAACATTACCTATTCTGCCAGAAAATGTAGTCAAATATCCAGCCAGAATTATGCCAGAAGCTTGTTGATGGCTAACAAAAGCGTCTGGTCGAGGTGCAACTTGCTAAGTTGCTAAGAGACACCTAACCAAATATTAGTGAGAGTGCATGTGTACCTTAGGGTACTTTAGACCCTGTGTGGATTAGAGAAAATCCAAAATAAATTCAAACTTGTGAACTGAAGCCATTAAAGATGTATGCTGCACAATCATTCCACCCTGGAAAAAGAAAAATTCATTAAATGCCCCAAAATTCCCATGACATTCATGCCCATGATGAGTGTATATAAACTTCTGACCACAACTGTAAGTGAAAGCTAATGAGTGACTAGCTGAACCTTCCTAAGACCTAGATCGCTTCTTTGCATCTTTACAGTAAAAGATTTACTGAGGTCCAGTGGAACAGAGTGGAAACACTGACCCAGAAACTGAATCAGTATGTAGTTGCTTGCAGGCACTGCTGATGTGTATCTGAAATTTCTTTTATTAAGAAAATAAAAGTGGGGAAGACAGAAATAGAGAACAAGAAGAAAGAAATACAGAATAGAGACAAAAAGAGAATAGAGAGGAAGCAAGTGGAAGCAAGTGGAAGAGCTGAAGACGATCTAGAGAATTAGAAACAGAGAGAGAATCCTGGTGGGAAGAGTTCAGGGCCAGAAATCTATTTTCCTGCTTTGAGAACTACTCTGCCGACATTAAGGCAAGGAGCTGGAATTGATCCCAACAGATTTAGAGAACAGGCCTGCTCACAGGGCCAGAGTTCAAATCTCTCTCACACACACTCACCTACACACACACACACACACAGGCTCTCACACATTTTAGTCAATTGAACCTGCTTGTGTGCCAAAACCACGCACCTTGGTGCACCTTACCTCACTACTGCACACTTTCACACACACCAAAACACCTCTCACAGGCACCTAAAGGCCTTAACACATCCTGAAAATCCACACGCACATCAAAATACCGTTACAGGCAAGTCTAAATTCTGTTATACATGTACACACCGAAAGAGAGCCGAAGGTACAAACATAGACACAAACACCCATTCACACACACACCCGGGAACACATGAACACACACACACACACATACCAAAACCCCCAGTATGAACCAAAGAATGAGCCTATAATCTCAAGGCTTCTCCACCACTGCGGTGTCTTATCATGTGGCTGAGTTTGTTTCCTCTAAAGCTCGGTGCATCGATCGGCGCTGATGCTTCTGCCAGCGGCACTGGGAAGAGGGGGGGTGGGGTGTGTGTGTGTTTGTAGTGGGGGTGTGGGGGGTGGCTTTGCAGGATAACAGCCAACCAAATCAAACAGGCTTACTGGTCGAGGCCTGGCACTGGGAAGAGGAAAAAAAAAAAAATCAATGGGCCCAGCAATCCATTTACTGGGAGCTGGCCCCTTGGAGTGCAGATCAACCTGTGTGTATGCATGTGTGTCTGTGTGTGTGTGTGTGTGTGTGTGAGTAAGTGGATGCATATGTGCGTAGGTGGGTGGGATGGGGAGTACAGGGTGCTTTTATTTTTGCACTTACATAAGCACAAATACAAAATAACAGGCCTTCCTTGTCATTTTTTTAGCTCAGATGTAGAGACTGATGCCAGCTAACGGTGTGTGAATTTCAATGACTGTAAGTCTAATAAAGTTGTTACAAATTTTAAATGTTGGGAGACAGCAACCTAACCAAATCTGTAGCCTCTGAAGCCTCCAATCAACTCTAAATAAAATTCCCTCAGATAATGTGAGTTTAGCACTAATTACCTAATGTTAGCACGCGCTAAACTTAAATTAGCACTTTTTTTGTATCCAAAATTTCTGGTTCACCCACCCACTGCCCCGTTTAGCAGACACCGAGTTTGTTCTTCTATAATGAGCAGTATAATGAGATTTCATGCACTTTTATTTTAAATATTTGTATCTATAAAAATGCACCATGACGTCTTAGTTTAGTCATGCTAGCATGCAAACACAACCGTACCTGACGGTACACATTACATGCTTTGCATACCTATTAGCAAGTGAACAGCTAGCTTAGTATTTATGTAAGAAAACTCTGGAGCAAACCGTTATAAAAACATTCACCCTTTTTCCAAACCAAAGGTGTTGGGGGGAAGGATTTACTGGTGGCACCATGACGGAGTCAGTGGCGTTCTGTCAGGGCAAGCAAGGCAAGCGGTGGTTGTCTAGTGAAATCTAAAAATAGGCATCTCTCTCTTTTCATCTCAAACACTTGTCATAAAGCTTCATAAAGCTTTGCATCTATCCTTTAGATTACTGCCATCTTGTGGCTGGCTGCAGCTAGCTATTGCCCCTGGAACACGCACAGTAAAAAAGATGGACGTAGCTACCGTGACATCACCTGTTGATTTCGGAGCTCATGTTTTGAAGACTCCAGAGGAGCGTTTTCGCCGTCACCATCTTGGCTGCAAGAAACCGGATGTGTGAAACCGTTTGCTCATTGGCTAATGGCTTGTGATTGATGAGTCGTTAGCCAATGAATGAGCAGAAAATAACAGGGCTAATCCTCCCGTTTAAAACACGGTATGACCAAGATTTACAAAATACACAAAGTTTCTATTCATTATGACCCAAAATGAGTGACTGACCATGAACTCATCAGCAAAGTGTTCCAGAGGTCAGGAAACAAAGCCTTTTTCCCCACAGACATGCATAGGAAGTCTTTTTGCAACCACAGCTATCGCCATCTGGTGGCCTTCAGACAGAATGCAGGTTTTTAGGCATTGGCTTAATTTTTCTGACCAGGAAGCTACGTCCATCTTTTTTACTGTCTATGCTCTGGAAGCAGGGTTATCTGTGCTTCACTACGGAGCCACTGCAATCTGTATAGGACCAGTGTTTTGAGGCTGTGTCCGTGTCCCATCATCAACGGCCTGAGCTTGTCAAGCTGAAAGGCTAGCAGCGTTTTCTGGTTGTTTACATATGTGCATTGTGGATAAACCTCTGGTCTTTGAGGGGAGACTGATGGAAGACTAGCGTGCTAGACAAGCTGCTGATGGCTCTGCTTTTGCTGCTCTGAGATCAGTTACCACCTGTGCTTTGTGCAGAACAGAGCTACCATTAGCAAGCAAACGATCACTCTGTGATTTAGTATCGTAACAGGTAAGATTCCTCTTACTAACCACCTTGGCCAACATATGTAATGTAGAGGAGATAGAGTACAGGGTGAAAAAGTTTTTAATAACTCCTTTAGCATGTCAGCAAAGAAAGCCTCGAAGGAGAGGGAACATTAGCTTCTGCCATGTTGAAGATGTCCAGGAAGAGTGCAGCAAGCTGCAGAAGACTGTCAGCATAAATAAAAGAATAAATCACAGTTAGATAAAAGATGTCTCTGTTTGCCTTTCTGTAAAAGTTTTTGCCACATGCCATTGGGGCAACTTCTCTGGTTACAAAAAGACTTCTGGTTGTATAAAAGTCTATGGGAAAATGCCCCTCTGCTCTCTTGACCTATGACCTCAGTAAACAGTTTCTTTATGAGTCTCTATTTGAGTCAGAAAGGATGATAAACCAGGGTATGCTGACTGGCTGACTTGTGACTTCCTTCCGGTTTTAAAACACCAAGATGGCAATGGTAAAAAAAATGCTCAGCTTGAGGTTTCATAACAGGACTTCACTAACTGGTGGGTAGCTATGTCCCTCTTGAACCACCGCAACCATTTGGCTCTCCCAGATACGGTGTTAACAGTGGTCAAACAAGCCAGATACACAGAGCTTGTCACAGAGACTGAACCAATGGCAGTTTGGTACAGGAAGATAGTTTTCTGAGCTTTGCTGGTCACTCCTTAGATTGAGCTCCAAAACTCTCTAGAGTAAAGGAACTGCAGTAGAGAAAGAACATTGTGAAAAGCTACTATGGTGACTGTGGATCTGGAGGAGGGATGTGTGAGGAAGCAGACCACAGGGACACAAGCTGGTAACTCATCACACCGGGCTGGGACACCCTGGAGAAGGTGTGTGATGATAAATGGACTGGTTCTTATAGAGCGCTTTTCTACTCTGCTTGACCACTCAAAGCACTTTATACTACAAGTCTCATTCACACAAACACTTTTTCTTCCCTATGCCTAACTGCTTTCTTTCTAACACTCACACATATTCACACTCTGATGAACGCATCGGGAGCAACTTGTGGTTCAGTGTCTTGTCCAAGGATACTTTGGCATGCAGACTGGAGCAGCCTGGGATCGAACCACCAACCTTCTGATTAATAGACGACCTGCTCTACCTCCTGAGCCACAGCCACCCCAGACCAGATAAAGACCAGAAACACCTGATGACTGCTTTTATGAGTGATAATACTACCAGAGGATATCTTTCAGAACTAAACTCAAGGAATCAAATTTCATCTATGCAAAAATTAGCATCTATAAAAGTAGTGACTGGGTGGTTATTAGGGAAAAAATCTGACAGAGAGGTATGGAATTGCCATTTTTCTTATCCTTTATGAATTTCACATTGACACTTCTATAGCATGACCACCATGGTTAATGACTGTCCTGCAATTTGGCTATTTTTTTTTTTTTTTAATTTATAGAAAAAATACCAAACGTCAGCCTGTTCTGCTCTGGTGTCCTACCTGTTTGAGTGACAGCTGGGCGAGCCAAGTGTTCTCCAGCATCTCCTTTCTCTGGGAGAGCGGGGCGTCGCGGACCTTAAGGAACAGGTCATGGGCGTGGAGGCCACAGTGCTGACAGATGCCCTTCTCTGCCTCCAGCACCCGGGAACGCATGTACGTCTGGCTGGAGCGCAGCTGGAATTCCTCATGACACCTATGGGGGAAAGTGCAAAGAAACATCTGGACTACAGTCTAAAAGCTGAAACTCTTTACTTTCATACACAGAAGAAACTTATCATTGCTTCTATTATAATTAGGATTCTGTTGAAACAACAAACACAATTTGTAGAAAATAAAACCATTTTAAAGTTTTTCTAATGATGATTAAAAAAAATTAATGACCATGTTGACTGAACAGGAAAGGGTGCAGCATTTCCCTGAAGGACCCTAAGACTTTGCAGAGGCTAAACTGTAAACGCTTTTTTTTTTTAAACTTTCTATAAAAAATACTCTTTATATTGGTATTCAAATGCATATAATAAGAGTGAAATACCAAATTTTAATAATTTCAAAAAAATTTAACAGGAAAGAATTTGCAAAAAGTCCATTCTAAATGCAAGAGTTGAAGTCTAATCTATTTTAGTCTTGAGAAAACAGTATTCTTTCTACAAAGGAAGTAAACACCAGGGTGAAGTCAACATTGTACTGTTGTGTTTCTGAGTTTGTTTTGCACTCAGACTCTTAAAGCTCTGAATATAATTGAATTTTTCAGTGCCAGATGGGTGGGCTTTTGCACAGAGGACAATGAGTACAGGGAAGTTTACAAAAAAAAAAACAGGAACTGTTTGAAAGTTGATTTAATATGTTTTTGTTTGGCTGACATCTAACCAAAGACAGTCCTGATGCAGTAAACCCCACACATCTGGTGTCATGAAATCTATATTTATCTATAAATCTGCTCTATAACTTTTTGAGCCATTCTTAACTTATTACCAGCTACACATGTCCAGTGCAGCCATTATCTTTCCCTTAACTGTAATGCAGTTAGTGTTGGTATACCTGTGGCTGCAGAATCGAGTATCCCACGCTCCACCTGTGGTAGAGCAGGCCTGCTGGCAGGAGAGGCACAGCGGGACACCCTGACTGTCCACAGCCTGCAGGTAGCCGGACTCTGATGATGGCTGCTCATCTACCGTCTTACGGAGCTGATTGTCCTGCCTGCTGTGAGAGTGACAGAGGAAAAAGGAATCTATTAAATGCAGTCCAGAGTAAAGTAGTGGCTGCTCACTGTTAACCATAGATCGTAACTTCAGACCCAAAAGCATTTCTTGAAAAACAAAACCAACAGTGTAAATTTTCAAAAGACGATTTGTTTGCATGTCAGATGTTGTTTCGAAGTAGCAATTTAAGGTGAAGCGCTTCAGGCAGTCCAAGTGCAATTTGGAGTTAAAGCATTTTCTTCTTATTTATATACATTTCTATAACAACACAGAATATTTTTAAAGGGCAGAGCACTCATTTTATGCATGAAGATCGGTTTAGTCATCAGTAGAAGTTCTACTTAGCCCATGAAAACAATTAAAAGCCTTTCAATTCAGTTCAATTCAGTTTAATCTATATAGCGATTTCACAACAACAGTCATCTCAAGGCGCTTTATATCATATGGTAAACCCTACAGAGAGAGAAGCCCTATGATCTGATATGACAATCCCCTGATGACAATCAGCAAGGACTTGGTGACAGTGGGGAAGAAGAACTCAGGGAGAGACCTCAGGCAGAACAAGGCTCAGGAAGGGACAGACGTCTGCCGTGACTGGTTGCTGGGTGAGGGGAAAAGAAAACACAGAAACAAGGAGCATAAAGAGACACAAACTAGAGGAGAGAGGAGCCAAAAGTTGATGACATGCAACAGGCGAACTGAGGCCTAGCAGGGAGTTATCGGCCACACCCCAAACTTCAAGCCTTAATAAAATCCAAACAAATGATTTATAAAAATATTTCACATCTCTAAAGGAGGTTTTGTGCACTTTTGTGCTGGCTTATTTTTTCAGCTCCAGAGGTTGCTGCTTGTTTCAAACACATCAATGAAATAAAATTTATGTTTTGGAACTCATGATAGTGCTTTCCAGGGTACATGCTCATACTTTAGCATTAAGAAAGTTAAGCACTGTAATGTGTAAATAACTACCCTGGATCTGAATATACAGTGCTGTAAAAAAAGTCTTGAGCCAGCCCTCATTTCTTTATATTGTGGAGCCAGACTTTCTTGTGATTTTTTTTAAAGTGGCCTTGAGCAATAGTTCTTCAGGCTTTCTGGAGTTTTTCTTTGGACATTGGCTGCTTTTTCACTCATTTTCAGTCCAGTCCTTGTACCTGACCATTTTCAGAGGAAGGTTTTTGTTTGTTAAGCCACTTAACACTGACCTATGACTCATTCAAGCATAAAAAAGGCACCTAATTCAAGGGATGAACCAGTGTGGTGTCTACACATAACAGACAACTTAGCAAAGAACTAATTTTAAATTGTGTCTTCAGGCACTTTGTTGCTATCAACTTGCTGAAAAAACACATAATTTGTTCTCATTTTTTTAGCTGAATCTATAAAAAAATGCCAAAGATAACACAGCTTGACAGGCATAACATAGTATATTTGCACCAGCAAGGTGATTCACAAAGAGCTATTATCTAAAAACTTGGCATATCTCAGCATGGTGTGCAGTGTGTCTGTGACAGTTAGAAAAAACTTGACAAATGGAGGACAAAAGAAGAAGTGGGAGGCCTAAAATGTATCTACAGCAGACGAACAGTATCTGAAAGTCATGTCCTTAAGAAAAAGGAAAAATCCAGCAAAGAGCTGACACAGGACCTGACCCTTCAGTTGATTTTCAATTCAATTCAATTCAGTTCAATTTTATTTATATAGCGCCAAATCACAACAACAGTCGCCTCATGGCGCTTTATGTGTTAGGGTAAAGACCCTAAAATAATGGACAGAGAACCCCAACAATCAGACGACCCACTATGAGCAAGCACTTGGAGACAATGGGAAGGAAAAACTCCCTTTTAACAGGAAGAAACCTCCAGCAGAACCAGGTTCAGGGAGGGGCAGCCATCTGCCGTGACCGGTTGGGGCTGAGGAGAAACAGAAGACAGGAGAGGGAGATAGGACAAAAGACGCAATATGGAAGAGAGCCGGAGTTTTTAATAAAAACTAATGAATAGATGAAAAGTGATGTAAAAATGTATGAAGAGTAAAAAGGGGTGAATGAAGGAGAA
>VVAS01073700.1:5764-18787 GCA_015103295.1 Ptychochromis oligacanthus
CTTAAACAGCGTTTTTTGAGAAACACTTTAATCAGCATTACCTGCAGTTCTCTCTCTTTCTCTGTGTGTGTGTTTGTGTGTCTGTGTGCAGTTCATCAGCAGCTCAACCATACAGAAGTGTGGTCTGAAGGTGCTGTCCACTCTGGCTGACTGCTCTGGTGCTGTGGACCTTCTGTGCCAGCAGGGGGCGATAGACACAGTGCTGCATACACTACAAATGTTCCCACAGGAACGAGGTACACAGCTGTCATTAATACCTCAAACTAAATTAACCCAGATGAGATTTGCGTCGCATTTAAAAAAAAATGCATAGGAAAGTGAAGAATGCTAAACCTTGTCATAACATTGATTTGCAAGCCATTTGTTTAACCGAATTCACACCAGAATAGCGTTCTATTTCTCCTTCTAATTCTACAATGCGAGTCTAAGGAGCTGTGGTTACTAATTTACTTAACAAACATTGTTAGTCATTGGTCTGTTCTGTCTGTGCCTTGAGATTAAGTCCATCTAGTTTTTAACTTAGGAAATGCTGATCTAATCCCTTTGTTCGCTTAACTAAATCTGTTTTTACTGCCTTTAGCTGCCTGAAGGAAAAGCACAGGAAGCCTTTCTCTTACCAAGCGTTATTAAAAACAAATACCTGTGCTTTCACTAACTTCCCTGCCCTCTTCAGAGATACACTACTGGGGGCTGACCCTGCTCACCTACCTCGTATCAAAGAAGAAGCTGTCGAGGATGATCGTACCTGTACTGGCCTCTGTTGTGGTTGCCTCTCTGATTCAGTACAGAGAAGACTCTGAGATGCTGCTAAAGGTGACCTCAGTGTTACTGCTCTGATATAATGCAATGATATAATAACACTGGTCCAGAGTTTAATTAAAGATCACTTTATAGATTTTTAATAAAAAGTGTTAGAGTTCCCATTTCGTTCTCTATGAACACTTTGCAATTTATATATTTCTTTTTCATTATTTATCATACCATGCTTATATTGATAATTAAGGAAAAAACAAAAATTAAAAAAAAAAAAAAAAACAGCCAATAACTTCTTTTAAAATATTCTTACATCCGTGTCTTTCACATCTGGGTGACAGTGCAACCGTCATGATGTGACTGATTGCTAGTAGTCTGAAGAGTTATAGTCACAGCAATGTAGATTTGATCTTGAATCTAGCCTTTAAGGATAGAGGATACTGTATGCTGTACAGTTTGTAAAGCCCCTTGAGGCTAATCTGTACATTGTGTGTTTTGTTTATATTGTTAATAAAGTTGACAGGACACCTCCTGGCTGTTGCTGCTGACAGTTTTGTACTTGTGAACTCATAACCTGTCTCTGGCCTTTTGTTTTGCAGTGTTTTCAGGTGGCGTTGAGGATGCTGGACGCCTGTTCGGGAGCAGGTGCGGAACTGCAGAAAGAAGACTTTGACAGGCAGATCTTCCAGTACCTTAGAGAGGAGACTGACCAGAGCATCAGCCCAGTAAGTTAGACCACCACCATCGTGGATTAAAATGTCTCAACAGCTACTGGATGGATTTCTTTGAAATTTAACGCTTAAGTTCACATCCTTGTCAGGATAAAGGTAAGTGCAAGCTTCATCAGATATACGTTTTGATTCCAAATCTGAGGTTCTCTGTTTGGACCCCCTAAACCTGACCAGTAATTTGGAGGAAAAAACAAAAAAACAAACCAAAAAAAAAACCTTGCTAATCTATCCGCCAACATTAGGAATTCTGCTCATAATCTGGGTGTGATCTTTAACTCTAAACTTTGCTTTCACACACAAATTCCCAAGGTTGTACAGTCATGCTCTCTCCAACTAAGAAATAGTTAAACATTTATCTCAGGCACACCATGAAAAAAGTCACCCATGCTTTCGTCTCATCACATGTGGACTATTGTAATCCCCTCTGCTTGGGTCACAGCCAGCAGTCCATCCCCCGCCTCCCGGCCAGAGGTGGAACCACATCACTCCCATCCTTGCTGCATGATACTGGCTTCTTGTTGGGTGGTGTTACTTTGCAAAGGCTAACACACTGAGATGGTGACCTCAGACTGTATATAAAAGTTCCATGTTGCTACCTTCACCTGTTGGTTTTGGACTCTGCATTTTGAAGCCTGAATGTTTAAGCCTGAATGGTTTTTGGAACCAGAAATTACTATATTTGGACGAGAGGATGGAGTGCTAAAATATCAGCTAAGGCTGGCATGCTTAGTTAGCAAGCTGCATTCATAAACTGCATGGGTGCAACACAGAGACACACATACCTGCTAATTAGTGCTAAGTAACATACTAATAAAATACAAGACTTTCACTCAGTAAACTTCTTGGATGGGCAAGCCATATTATTTGTCAGATAATTCTGTTGTCCAGAGTGGGGATTGTGTAGAGATTAACCAAGAGACAAGCTCTGTGGCTGAAAAGCATCAGGTGAACACCGGAGGAACCAGAATCTTTTTCGTATTTTTGGATTGGCTTCATTTTTAAGTCCCAGAGGTTGCTGCTTCATGGTGACATTATTTTACTAGCACGGCTGTAGACTCTGAGTCTTACTGATGAGTGTTATTTCCAATTTTCCAAAAGATCGAGGGTAGTATTTTCCACCCCAGTATCAGCAGGCAGTTATGTTGAAAAACAGGCTACTCTGTAAACGCAAATGGACACACATTACATTAAACCTTTAAGTCACGGTCTGCTAGTTGTATATTTCTTGGGACACGCTTTCCTAGAAGGGACACTTGTTGCCCTCTCTAACCTCCCCGTCTCCCTCTCTGTCTGCTGTCAGCTGCGGAAGTCGGTGTTCCTGGCTTTGTCTAAAATGTGGTGCGACTCAGAGCTGCACTACAGGATGCTGGAAAAGGCCTGCATGGATGGAGATACGACGATGGCCGAGTGTCTGATCGAGCTGGGAGCTGACATCAACAAGAAGACCAAAACGGAATCTCTCATTTACCAGGTCAGAGGTTACAATGATTTTAATCCCATTTGTCTGTGTGATCTTTTAAGTCCACAACAGAGGATTTTTGGATATTTCTTTAACCGTGCTAAAGGCTTAGATTTATACGAATGCTGGTCCATCACTTTAGTGCTTAATAATTATCCCATTAAACTTAGAAGAGACATTCATTTTCCCCAGAGGATGAACCTCACAAATTTATGTCTCAATCATGATAAATGAATTATGTGAGGGGTAGCCTGGTTTTTCATGTAGCCTCACAAGCCTCAGCTTTACTTTTCGTTTAGCGCCACGTATCAGATTTTAGCATGCTCATCTGCTAAACAACAACGGTAAGCTTGGAAAACAATATTCCTTCCATCCATCCATCCATTCATCCATCCATTCATCCATTTTCTTCTGCTTCTCCAAAGTTGGGTCGTGGTAGCAGTAGGCTAAGCAGGACATTCTAGACGTCTTTCTCTCCAGCACCGCCTTCCAGTTCCTCCTTTGGGATCCCGAGGTGCTCGCAGGCAAGATAAGATGTATAATCTCTCTGACAAGTTCTGGATCAGCCCCCGGGGTCTCCTCCCTTTTGGGTGTGCCTAGAAAACCTCCAAAGGGAGGTCCTGATTAGATGCCTGAACCACCTCAGCTTACACCTTTCAACACAAAGGAGCAGCGGATTTATTGTGAGCTCCCTCCGGATGTCCAAGCTCCTCACCCTTTCTATAAGGCTGAGCGCAGTCATCCTGGGGAGGAAACTCATTTCAGTCACTTGCATTCGTGATCTCATTCATTGTCACAACCCAGAGTAAGAGTTGGAACATAGATCGACTAGATAAGACTGGAATTACTTCAAAATTTTTGATACAGTGCAAGTATGACACTTACCAGTCCTACTTGATTACTCAGTAATTAGACCAATAATCAGTTTGATCTCAATCATGGCCTGTCTTTTTCAGGTCTGTGAGAGAGGTGGACCTCTGGAACTGGTGGAACTCCTGCTAAGCCGGGGCAGCCATGAGCAGCATCTCCGCAGGGCTCTGGCTGTGAGCGTGAAGAGGGGTGACGGGCCCACAATCATCCAGTTGCTTGGCCGTCTGGGTCTGGATCTCAACAACAGTGCCCTGTGCCTGGGCGGCTTCAGGCTGGGCCGTCTGGATGCCGCCTGGCTGAGCCCCCTGCTGGCCGAAAGAGGCAGGACTTACAGTCTACGTTACAACAGTGAGGAAGATTTGCTGCGTTTACTGTAAATTGATCATTCTTTTAGATAAAACAAGCAATTTGAATTCAGTGATTTATAGAGCACCGAATCACAACAAAAATCACCCCAATAGTATGTGTTTAGAGACAGTGGATTTGATGTTTTTAGGGTCCAAATACAATAAGATCAGTTATCCGGGCCTTTATGTCTTTAAGAGATGGTTGCAGCTGGATTCATTGGCCGGGTGTAATCCATAACAACAGAAATCTGTGCAGTGTTTTCTAAAAATATTACCTAAGGGAGGGTTCCCTTAGTTACCTAAGGGAAGTTAGGTAGTTACCCTTAGGTAAGTTCCCTGCCTAAGGGAAGGGAACTTTTCACGCATTACCTAAGTGAAAAGTAGCGGCCCTATTACAGAACTCTGTGCACCATAACATAACTAACTAACACACATGTATGTGTGATTTGAAGATGTCGTCTTTGGCTCTCAGGAACTCTAATGAAGTTTTTTTTTTTACTATGTTCTGACAAGTTTATTAGTTGAGGAACGAAAAGCAGATGATGAAATGAGTTGCAATTTGCAGCTCAAATTTGACTATATCTCTGTGTCTTCCAGCTAAAGGTATGAGTTTGGCAAAGTACATCCAGTCTTTCCAGAGGTCCAAGAGTGTGAGCTGCCAGCCCCGGCCAATGACCGACCCATGTCTGACCTCTGGCTACATTTCTGATGAGAGCGACGACTCCAGCTTCAGCGTTGTCTCCATGGAAGACGGCCTGGTTTTCAATGATGACATGGAGAGTGATGGTAAAGAGATGCTCAGACATGCTGGTTCAACCCAGTCCATGTCATATAAAGAGGATCTTTTATACTAATTTCCAGCTCCATACTTTTATTCTTGAACTCTACTAGAGTAGCTTTGCATGATTCACAGGTTAACATTATCCTTATTTATGTTATACTGATCCCTGGTGCAGCTCATCCACTGTCTGAATCAAGCTGTTTTAGCTCCCTTCCCACTCCCTTTAAGCCAGTTTTTTTTTCTGATTGGCTGCTCCACATAAATGGAAGTTTTAAACAACATTTTGTTGGGACTGCAGTGCTCACAGCCAGAGCTTTGTTCCTGGGATATCCCCTGTCACTGACATTATACAGAGCCAAGAGTAGAAAATACTGTCCTCAGATTATCTGAAACAGAGCGTATAGAGCAGTACTTGTGCTGCTCTTTCAGATAAAAGAACACAGCAACTTCCAACTTCCAAAACAACTTCCAACACAGGCAACAAACAAGACATGTAACACACTTTATTAGATTTATACGCTTAGATCACAGCAGTGCTGTTCAGACAGACAGTATAATTCTAATGTCAATGAGCAAGTAGAAATATTGTGTTAACTGTTAGACTGTGGTTGCATTGTTCTCCGGCAGTGCAACATCTCCTCGCTGTACTGTTATCGTCTCAGAAATACGGCTGAACATTCTGTACATTACATTTTCATCTGCCAAAATAATTCATTATTTATGTATGTTTTTTACTTGTGATTAGTCTCAGTCTATTCTTAGTGTAGTGAGGGTTTCTTAGTAACTCATTTGTTCAGTTTGCATGTGACCTTCTGCTTCAAAAGCAAGTCTCACATGGTCTTGATTAAAAATGACACATTTTAAAGCACGTCTGTAAATTATCAGCAAGTCTCTAAGTCGATCATTAGATGCATTTCTGCCTCGTTTCTCGCACAGTGAATGCATCTAATGCATGGAGTGTGCTGTTTTTCCTTAGTTTTTTTTTTTTTTCCTCAATAGTTTGAGACAATATCTAAAAATGTGTTGCAAAGGCAGCACACATCTGACTGCAGCCCCCCACAGGTCAGCAGTGGAGTTTACTAGGAAACGCGGAGAAATACAAACCACAATAAGAAAATATGGTCGTTAGTTGACAGCATTTTTCGTATCACAAAAGATAATTGGTACCCTCCAAAAATTAGGTGACTTGAAATATGGTATCTGGAAGCTGTAAACTTGTTGTTGCAGCATAAGTATAATGTATGAGCACTTACCTTTTACTGTGTGTGTTTCCTTTTTATAGGAAGTGATTCACTGTGTGGTGCTCTGTCCCCGAAGCCGTATAACAATTCAGCAGAGGAGCTGAGGGGGGAATCCTTCAAAAGGAAGCAGGGGCGTCGCAGACATGCCAGCGCAGAGGTACTAAAAGACATTTGGAATTTTATGCTATAAGATTTTACTTGCGATCACTGTTTATCTCATTTAAAGCATGGTCCTAAAAATTTCTTACCTTGGACTCAAAGATTTACTGTCCTAAGCAGTCCCTTCCTTTGGAATAGAAATGTAACTCTAATACAAAGCTTTCTTTTTCTCCTCTGTCATTGTTTTTCCATGTCCAGAGTGGTCAAACTGAGAACGAACACATCGAGCCTGTTCATAGAAGATATGGAAGGAGTGGCTCGAGCCAAAAAGGTATCTGAGAAATCTGACTCCATGATCTGTGAGCGCTGATAGTTATGTAAATTTCCTCAGTCTTTCTCTGTCTCTTCTTCCCTTCTTTGTCTTTGTCTTTCTGTTCTATAACTGAAGATTGTATCCTGTGTTTAGTCATATCCGTAGTTGTTACATGGGCAACAGGTCATTACTGCATAGGAAAACACAGACTTACATGTTGAAATTTGTGAACAGATAATTTTTTATTTGAAAAATGTTTCTGTTTCTGCCACTGATATGTGTGGAAAGGACGTCAGAAGTAGGTGGGCCAAGCTGACCCGCTTTGTGACCTTTTCCCACAATTCTTATAGCTCCTTCTCTTATAACTTCTTAAACACATTGCGTGAAATAAAGCAGGCAAAGCAGACTAATGAGGAAGATTTCAATTTTAAGGCTACTTGTTTGTTAAAGACTGCAGCAACATTGCAAGTGTGCCATAGAGGTGTGGAGTTGTACTCCCTGCTGGAACCCTTAACCCTAACACTCACTGAGCATGAACGCTGGCCTTAGGTCCCCAATTTTCCATAGCAGCCTCAGTCATGGTGGACTTTTGCTAGCTAAACTTGACACTGTTCTGAGCCCAAAAAAACACATTGCACTTGCACACCTATCAAGGACCCCCCCGAATTGCAACAAAACATTAGGTTATGTTCTTCTTCTCTGTCATCTTCTTTATGAGCAGTTAGTCTTTGCATCATTGACCAGAGATTATGTCTGTATCATTGACCAACTCAAAACCGGAACTATAAAATCACAGCATGCTGCTGTTATCTTTTGTGTTGTGCCAGTATGTTTTGCACCTGATGCATTTGTCCACATTGTAAAAGTGACAGCGCTGTAGGCTTTGCGTTTTAATCACAAGGTCAGCAGTTTGACACCTGGTCTACACCTATCTGGATAGCTACTTTTTGTGTATGTTTTTTGGATCCCCCCACACCTGAAGTTTTAGTTTTAGTCGCATAAAGGGTAGAATAGAGGATGTTGTCCACCTAACTAATGATTCTGCTTTGGGTTGCCTTGCCTTGTCAGTGCTGGGCTCTACTGAGAACTCTGCTGCTCTGCCTAAAGAAAAGGAGAGGATCCGATTGTTGGACTTATCTGGGAATGAGTTGGACTCTCTTTCCTGCCTAATGGATGATGGCTTTGTTCAGCAGCAACTGTGGCATCTCCTCCGTCTGGACCTGAGCCACAATTGCCTGCTGGAGTTTCCCTCTGAACTCTGCCAGGTAATGCATTCGATCTGCACAGAGTCACTAAAGATAAAAGGAATTGTACACTGAAGCCTTTTTTTTTTTTTTGGCCCAGAGCTTGACGAATTTGACTCGACTAGACCTGCAGGGGAATCAGCTCCAGTCGCTGCCACAGGAGCTGCTGTCTCTGCCCTCGCTGTGCATCCTGAACGCCTCTCGTAACTGTGTCGGCCCCCTACTGACCTTTGACCCTCCTGTCACCTGTCCATCGCTGAGGCAGCTCAACCTTTCATTCAACAAAATCACCACATTCCCTTGCGAGCTGGGCCACACCGTGGATCAGCTGGAGGAGCTTTTGCTGGAAGGGTAGGGTGCCAGCAAATGGAGTAGTTATACATCATAGAAAACTGGTGACGCAACAGAAAGCAGGACACTGATTACATAAATGAGTTTTGTAATGAATTTTATTGTGTTTAAGGTTTTTGAAATTGTGGCTCTTGATCAGAATGATATTATCAGTACAGATTTACATGACCATTTTCTATGCTGGTCAGTATTCAAGAGTGAATAATACTTTTACTAAGGCTTCACAATCCTCAACTATTTCCAAAAACAGAAAATACATTGTTTAGTAGTAGTCAAGGAATATATACTCATCAGCTACTGTACTAGGTACACCTTGCTAGTACTGGGTTGGACCCCCTTTTTGCCTTCAGAACTGCCTTAACCCTTTAGTTAAGGTAGTTTTACAACGGCGAATTACGGTACCGTAATTTAAAGAGCCCTCGGTTTGAACTTCAGCGGGTCGTCTTGACCATGTCTACATGCCTAAATGCATTGAGTTGCTGCCATGTGATTGACTGATTAAATATTTGGGTTAACAAGCAGTTGAACAGGTATACCTAATAAAGTGGCCGGTGAGTGTAAGGTCCAGACTGTTTTTTTTTTTTAAATAATTGTCATTAATGAAGTCACAATTTAAAACTACATACGTATTTAAATGCACTGGAAAAGATTGGACAAATTTGACCTGTTTGTATTCTTCAGGTCCAATTAGGTTCCTTAGCAGAAACTTAACAGTTATGCATCCATATGCTTAATTTGCACAATGGTGAAGATGATTGGTATTTTTAATCTTTTTCTTTTCAGTAACTGTATTACTGAGCTGTGTACACCTCCGTGTCTGCCGGAGATAAAGCTACTTGATGTGAGCAAGAACAGTGTGAAGAATATTTCTGCAGATTTCCTGAGTGGCTGCCCCAAACTGGAAACTTTTAATGCCTCTGTGAACAGGCTCTGTGAGTGTAATTAACTGATCCTAAATCTGCAATTTTCGTTTAATTGAAGACCACCATCAGTTCAGTCTAGATATATTTACTAATTACGTAGTAAATATACTGTCAAATAAAAGCTTCATGTTTCAGGGTTATCAGAAGTGATTGAGACACTATATGTGGAACTGGGTCCATGCGGTCTTGGGTTATTCAAGAACAGTTGTTTTGCATTTGCTGTATATTGCCGTATATTCTGTGGTTTAAAGAAAAGAACATTTGTTCATTATCTCTTCAGGTTCCCTGTCCCGCCTGCCATCTAAGATCACAACTCTGAAACTAGCAAACAACAGCTTTGCTTCAGTTTCTGAGGCTATACTTGAACTCCCAATGTAAGCCAGATTCTTGCCTTCTTTTCTTATCTTTTAATATACAGTAATGTCAGTAGGGGAGCGGTAATAATCATCAAAGGTTCTGAAGTACTCGCATGATGCTTCTTGTCCAGCTTGCGGTCAGTAGATATGAGAACCAACAACATTGCCGTTCTGCCTGGCCCGGTGTCCTGGGTGTCCAGCAACATCAGAGAGCTGATGTTCAGTCAGAACTCCATACAGACTCTGGATCTGAGTGGACCTATCCACAAATGGGCCAGACTGGAGAAACTCCACCTGAGTGACAATAACCTCACTGAGGTAAAAGAAAGGATACAGGACTTGTTTAGAGAGTAAACATCTTGCTTCAAAGAATTGCTTTTGAGAGTTTTGCCGTTTGCATTCAGATCCCTCCCCAGATTGGCTTGTTGGAAGGCCTGACCTCCCTGGATGTGAGTCATAACACTAACCTGCGGTCCTTCCCGGATGAAATGGGAAAACTGGGCAGGCTGTGGGACCTGCCACTAGATGGCCTTCAGCTGCAGCTGGACCTCAAACTCATTGGCAGCAAGACAAAAGACATAGTCAGGTCAGGGGGTTGACAACCTGCTACTTTTTTGTAGATATTAATCCTGTATAATGAACCTTATCCTCTTCTCCCAGGTTCCTTCAGCAGCGGCTAAAGAAGGCAGTGCCGTATTATCGGATGAAGCTCATTGTGGTGGGGAATGCAGGCAGCGGAAAGACCAGCCTGATCCAGCAGCTGATGAAGCTAAAGCGCTCCCAGCTGAACTCGAAACAGACCTCTTGTGGCATTGACGTCTGGGACTGGACCATCAGGGAACGGGACAAGAAGAAAATGGTGCTGAATGTCTGGGACTTTTCAGGTTGGCCGTCATGTGAAATGTGAATTGGCAAATTTACATAGCAGATAAGACTGCACACGTCTTCATAGCAGTGTGTTAGGGACAAATGATCAAGGTGTCATAATGACCCCTCCCAAAAAGCCCACTCTGTTCTGATTGGTTGCTCCTCACCCGGTTCTCACCAACAGAACCCAGTGCTTGCAAACCCCGCCTCCTCACATAGCTGTGACACAGGCTGTACCTGACAGGACCATATAATGAAATCTTTGCTAAACTGATGTCAGCTCAGCACAAGAATAGAAAAAAAATTGAAATGAAGCATTTAGAGTCTGAAGCAAGTCCAAATGAGCTCAAAATCATACGTGTTATAATAAACTATTAAAATTGCATCACTTGTCACAATAAATCACCACGGGGTGAGCAGTTTTGCTGTTGGACAGTTGGATATCCTATTATACCTGCTGTGATTTAGTGTCCCTCCCTGGCTCTTTACCCCACAGGTGGAGAGGAGTTCAGTGGTTCTCACCCTCACTTCCTGACATCCAGAGCTCTTTACCTGGTAGTGTACAACATCAGCAAGGGAGCCAGTCAAGTGGATGCTCTCAAACCCTGGCTCTTCAACATCAAAGTAAGTCATAAAGCAAAGATTAATCTAGGCATAAGAAATAAATGTCTGTGAACTGTTTTGTAATCAAAGTGTTCTGGCCTGACCTGAGCTGAGTCTGACGACTGACAGAGGGATTACTGGTCCTGTCCTTTGGTTTTCGTACCTTTTAATGTTGTAGGCTCTTTACCTTCCATTATAATGTAAATATAAAGTGCCTTAAGAAATGGTGCTAGATAAATAAAATTTGATGTATTTGAATTGAATAGTTCATTAATTTTAGCACAATTGCCATGGTCAGCATCCAGTATTTCTTTTTTTTTTTTTACATCTTTTGAAAATTCCTTTCATTTTACTTCAGGCGGTAGCACCGCTGTCTCCAGTCATTCTGGTGGGAACCCACACAGATGTGAGTGAGGACTTGCAGCTGCAGAACTGCCTGAGCAAAATCAGAGAGGAGCTGCTGACCCATCAAGGCTTCCCCGCTATCAGGGCTTATCACATGGTCTCCGTCTGCGAGGACTCGGACGCCATGGCCAAACTCCGCAAGGCCATCACCAGGGAGGTCACCGGCTTCAAGGTAAAAGGAAACAAAAGGAGAATATGGGTTTTGCTTCCTTTCCTTACTTTAGTTCTCAGCTCATCTCCTGTCCCTCTCATAGATTCAGGACCAGCCTGTGATGGGTCAGCTGGTGCCAGACAGCTATGTGGAGCTGGAGCGCCGGATTCTTCAGGAGAGAACCAGGGTTCCCCCAGAGTTCCCCATCCTCAGGCACCAAGAGCTGCTGCAGCTCATCCAAGAGAGTCAGCTGCAGTTGGAGGAAGCTGAGCTGGCCCATGCCATCCACTTCCTCAGCGAAGTCGGTCAGTTGGGATTAGGGCAATAATGAATACAATTAACAGGCTTTAAACTGTTGTTACATCATTTTATTTTCAACAAATTGCAAAGTGTATGTAAGTGTACATAAGTGTATTTTCAACTTGTATATTTCATTTATCAAGCTCCAGTGAATGATTTAAGTGTTCCCTTAATCTTTTTGAGCAGTATATTTTAAGTACTGATATTGTCTTTACAACTGACCAAGTTTTGTATCTTTGTCACTGTAGGCGTTCTATTGCACTTCGATGATCCTTCACTTCAGCTTCAAGAGCTTTATTTTATTGACCCACAGTGGCTGTGCAGCGTCATCTCACAGGTAGCCCTTTTTATGATGAAAGGCATGCATTTGTTGTTTGTTCAATTTTTTCTTAAAGAATAACGATAATAATAAATACTTTATTTATCCAAAAAGTTGGAAAATTAATGTGTTACAAAACATAAAAAACCCAATTTGGCTCAATAAAATAAACTCAGTATCACAGAACAAAATAGCTCAGAAAGGTAAAAAAAAAAATACACCAAAGAAGGAGCTCAATTAAAGAGAAAATGCCAAAAAGTGATTCAACAATCCATCCATCCATCTTCTACCGCTTATCCAACTCAGGGTCGTGGGGGGGCTGGAGCCTATCCCAGCTGTCATAGGGCGAGAGGCGGGGTACAACCTGGACAGGTTGCCAGTCTGTCGAAGGGCTAACACACAGAGAGATAGACAACCATTCACACTCGCATGCACACCTACGGCCAATTTAGAATCTCCAAATAACCTAACCCCACTGATTGCATGTCTTTGGACTGCGGGAGGAAGCCGGAGTACCCGGAGAGAACCCACACAGACACGGGGAGAACATGCAAACTCCACACAGAAAGGCCCTGGCCAGGTGGTGGATTCGAACCCAGGACCTTCTTGCTGTGAGGCAACAGTGCTAACCACCGCGCCACCGTGCTGCCCGTGATTCAACAAATCAAAATCTAAATATGATACAATAAGGAGCTTGAATCTAAAATAAATACAGGGCTTTTCGTAGGAGGTGATTAAGATTTTCTGTATTGGTATTTGTGGCGTCGGAGGATGATGAGTCAATTCAATTCAATTTTATTTATATAGCGCCAAATCACAACAACAGTCGCCTCATGGCGCTTTATTTTAGGGTAAAGACCCTAAAATATTGGACAGAGAACCCCAACAATCAGACGACCCCCTATGAGCA
>VVAS01073703.1:15623-28236 GCA_015103295.1 Ptychochromis oligacanthus
ATGGGTAGTGCTGTGTGTGTGTGTGTGTGTGTGTGTGTGTGTGTGTGTGTGTGTGTGTGTGTGTGTGTTTGAGGGTGTCTACATGAATAATTCATCTGTGGTTTTATATTTTTTTAATAAGAAATAATTCAGTCTGTGTTTGCCCAAACTATGTTTTCACTTATTTATGCACATGCATGTATAGTGCATTTTTAATTGTGTTTACTTATTTATTTGTTCATTTACTGTGCTGTCAGTGTCATTTGGGCCTTTACAGCAAGCCCGGAGGATGGGTGTGGAACACAATCGCAGTACAGGCTCTTTCCCTCATCCAGCTTTGTATAAATTATCCTGTCATGCAGAATGCAGGTATTTTCATTGTCCCTGTTTGGTAATAAGTTGTAGAGTGGACATCTTGTAAAATGTGAATGTGACTGCAGTGGTGAGGCTTGTGCTTGCTCTTTAGATAACAGCAAACCACAGAGGAAAACGGAACAAGAAAGATATGCAGCTAACAGGAGATACAGAATGTTCTCATTATTGTTCACCACCAGTGCTGTCAGCCGTCTGGTTTAATAGGACTTACAATAATATTCAGTGCAGGGGGATATTAGTATGAAATAGGGGTGGTCAAAGCAGAAGAATGTAGGAAAAAAAGAAGTACAGCTTTTTATATAAATGCATGTGTGAGCACACATAGTCGGGGTGCAATGCTACACAAAAGTCAGGGGTTTTGGGGTCACAGTTCAGTATTTCTGTGAAAAGACAAAACAACAAAAGCATTTTTTATTTTTTTTTACACATTTATTTAGAAAAGTCCAATTGGCCATAATTCTTGATATAACAGTTAAGATGCTTAAATTCAGTATTGTCAATAAGAAAATACTCTAAACTGAAGCATGATAAAATGAAAAAGAATCCATTAAGACAAGAACAACATATCCAACGTCAGTTAACCGTCAAATCCAGCAGAGCAGTTTCATTTTGCCCAGAGTAGTGCTTTTTTCTTCTTCAGCTGATGCTCGATTGGATCAGCTGGAGGGATACTTTTGGAGAGACGCAGTGCTGTGATTAGTGGATAGGGTTAAGCTACGTAGAGTAAGACGGCAGAGCTGATTCTACCTTTTTATGAACAATGAAGGCAGCGATATATAGTCTGGAAAAAAATGATTGGGGTTGTCACTGGACAAAAGCCTCCTGTCCGGGCTTCACATGGTGACCCGTTGATTGCCTGGTACTGCATGAGTCACACAGGAAGGCCAGTTGAAGCAAACACAAAAAAAGTATAAACTATGTGTGTGGTATGGGTTAACACACAGTGCACATGGCACAGTATCAGCTTACTTTCAGTGCTAACCCTGCTAGCATACTATAGTTGATAAACAACAACCCACTAAAACATTCATGGGGGAGTTGGCACTCTACACTCTTGGTTCTGGGAGCACAAGTATAAATAAATATACTGACATATAGACTGACAGTAATGGTTTGGCTTACAGAGGATACGGGACCAAGGAAATCTCAAAAGGTACATGTGTCTTTACAACCCTAATACATAATGTATACCGTTTGTATACAGTAAATACCAGAGACAGTATAAAAGATGGACACAGCACCCATGTTGTCACCCACTGGTTTGTCAAGCTTTGTTTTCGACGTCGCCATTTTTGTGTTTTGAAAGCGGACGTGACGACTGAAGGGTGGGTCGGATTGTGTAACCCCATGCTCACTGAGCAATTTCCAATGAACCAATGAGCACATTCTGGATAATCCACCTTTCTTACTCTTATGACCAGAATTTACAAAATGTGCTTAATGTTCTGTTCAATATAACAAAGAACAAGAGACTGAGCAAATAAACTCATCAGGAAATTGTTTGCTGCGGTCACAGAGAATGGGAGACGAATAATGCAAGTTTAATACACTTCCATGTTGGCCTTGCTTTTCAGACCCAGAAGCTAAGTCCATCTTTTACACTATACACATAATGTACACCCCTCACACCAGATGAAACAGTAGTGCTGCTTCTTTTGATATGAAGATTTAGACATCGTGAGATTTACATGAGTAGCTGTCAACACTCCTGATTCCACTGTCTTAGCTCAGTGACTGAGACAAAATCTGACCAGCCAAGTTATTGATTTTTGAAAATGTCACATCAAGCCTCGTTGAATACATACAGACCTTGCAGAGACAAATAAATATCGGACAGAGCTCAACCTTCATTAACCTGTGAATCACGCCTGTGTTTGTGACCTATTTGAGTTTTATTTTTAAGATGGAAATGCACTGTATTGACTTTACTTTTGTGTACAAGCTGTGTTCTGTGTCTTGTCAAGCTGTGCACAAGTCTCCATAAAATCTTCCAAATGAAAGTCATTTAAGGGTTGCTCAATAAGGGTAGCTTTTTCCTATTATGCCTTAAGCTAGTGATGACCAGTGAATTTGGTTTTGGGATGGGGGTTTTTTATCAAACCAACATGTGATGTCTTCTGAAAATGCACAGTGCACTGAGAAGTGCAATGAAGCCTAATATGGCCATTACATTAAAACGACTGATTGAGGCATTCAAGGTATCAAATATGATTGTTTGGTTACTGATGACTCCAAAACAATTATCAAAGTACTTACTTCTACTCTTAAAAAAATCAATGTGTTATAGTTTTGTTGAGCACAGTTCAGTTCAGTTTATCATTATATTAAAACTGCTTTTATTAGATAGCTTTAAAGCTGCATTAGCTTGTGTTTTGCAGATTGGTGCAACAGAAGATCAAACAGGACATAATCACCTTAGAAAGTTATTATGGCAGTTTCTGTGGACCATTAACTCATTTACACAGACATGGAGCAATATTAGCATTCAACTCTGTTTAGGGTGCTGTATGTCCTTTAAGCCAAGCTATCAGTCTATTAATTGAAAGACTTCTGTTTCTGATTTTAAGTCCATTAAGTCCAGATCTGTTTTAGTTTCCACCAACTCCGCTGGGAAATTTGTAGTAACAGGTAGTGTATAGTGGGGTTTTCAGCCTTTTCTCTGAAAGCATCTGCCTTCTGGGGCTAGAAGTGAACATAGTGAGACTTTGTGGACCATTAAATCAAACAATGAGCTGCAAGAGTCCAAAAGGCTCTGGAGAGAAGTGCAGAGTGGGTGTACCCATTGACAGCATACCATTGTTATCTTTTGTTAGTACGATCAACAACTTCCATGATTATGCCCATAGAAAGCAAAAACCTTACTTGATTTAAACTTTATGGATCTCTCCTTCAAGGTAGTCTCCTTGATCACCTCTGGACGGCTTCCAGTGTGGCTAATACTTTTAGATCGCTCCTTGGAAGACCCATTCTGACCCCTTGCAGTTCTATCATGGCCGTGGCAGAGAGAGCAAACATCAATTTCTGTATCAAAGAGACCCAGCATTTGCTTCGAGGATAATTTCTGGCAATCAGAGCTGGCTTTCCAGCTTTTGACCAGCTTTGACCTAGAGACTTACCTGTTTCACTGATAAATCCGGTTAACAGTTTCTAAGTTGAATATGGGTCAGAAGCATGATCAGGGATTTTAATGACCCCTAGTGGTGCATACGCAATGTGGAGTTCTGCTGTAACATCCTGAGGTGCATGAGGGGGAACATTTGTGGGAAATTACCCCAACTATGGTGTTAGCCATTATGTGTCAGCACACACTGCATTGAACAGACAATTTTTTGACCAAACCAACACAATCTTGCTCCCTGTAAGTCACAATTTTGACACAATGGAGGAGATCTACTTTGCATCATTGATGTGCACATGCAAGTGGTCATCCAGGGAATGATATAAAAGTAGAATGAGATTGAGTGAGACTTAAAGAGAGATCAGGTTTTTGCATTGTATGGGACAGTTTGTAGAGCCTTTTGATTGCATGTGATAAATTATCATGAGCCGATAACGGAGTTGACACCAGAGACTATAGTTCAAGTCATAGACGTGACAGATTTTACAGTGCATTTGTATTTTTTTAATGTTATTAACTTAAAATTAAATTAATTATCATTCTAAAATGACTTTGTTAGGGTTAGTATACAAAAAACCCAACTTGGTTAGGTATAGGTAGTTTATTTAGTAAAAACTACTTGGTTAGGTTCATGGTTTGGGTTAAAGTACAGTGGACACTACTGTGTTCTTGGCTGCTATGGTTACGCATAACCCTAACCCTCTGAAGAGTGTGGACGACAAACAAAAAAAATACTGCCTACTGAAATAGATTAGTTGCAATCCCCAATGCTATTGCATGATAGATACGAATCTAAACAACAAAAGAGCCGGAAATTTTTGCACAATACTGGAAGTCAGGGCCAAACTTTTTGAAATTTTGAGAGTTTTTCTGTCTGCTCTTTGATTAACAGCTAACTGTGATTCATCTGATTTCCTATCAGTCTTTTAAAAGCATCTCTTTAATACCTTTAATTTTACTCAGCCCATATTTCAACCCATATTTAATCAAACTGACTCACTGGGTAAGAAAACTTTGTTTTTGATCCACAATTTCCTCTCAATCTTTCCCTTATTTCCTTTACTTTTTTGCAGTGTCAATCAGAAGGTGATGCTGGTGTGTTCATGTATGCTTTCAGTGTATTCACCAAATTCCTATCATGAATCTTCATGAATGACTGATCAAAGCTGGTTTAAAAAAAGCTATCAGTGTGCAGCACTTCAATGTATCCCAGTGGATCTGTTTCTGACTGAAATAAACAAAAAGGACATGAAAGACAGACAGATGCAGAGGGATGAAAATGAGGGAAGAAACTGCAACAACTCGAGGGAATAAAGACACAAGAATTTTAATTTTCATCTTTATGGCATGGTACTCTTCATTGTCTGTGAGTAATAAAAAGCACAATGCATAATGCAGTAAACATTTCCAGTGAGATTTCTGAGAAACAGCAAAATGCCATGACACTGATCTGTGAGTCTCGAGTGATAAGGAAAGGGTGGGGTAGGTGATGATGCAACTTCTTATCAGTGCATGCAGGCTGTTGGTGGCAGACTGAAGGTGTACAGTACAGAGCCACCTCTGTGAACTTATCAGGCTTCAAGTCATTCACACTCACCAGCATGTGACTGCTGATTTTTAGTTACATTTTTTATCAATTGTGTAACTGAAGTTATACAGTACTGTGCAAAAGTCTTGAGCCACCCTTCATGTCTTTATATTTTGCTTCCAAGGAGCCACACTATTGTCTGGCTCCAAGGAGCAATAGTTCTCCAGGCTTTCTGAAGGTCTTTCAAAGTTTTCTTTGGACATTGGCTGCTTTTTCACTCATTTTCAGTCCAGTCCATATAATTAACCTTTTTCAGAGGAATGTGTTTTTGATTTGTTAAGCCACTAAACACTGACCTATGAATCATTCAAGCATAAAAAAGGCACCTAACTCAAAGTATAAACCAGTGTGTTCTACACATAACAGACAACTTAGCAAAGAACCACTTTTAAATTGTGTCTTTAGGCACTTTGTTACCAGTAGCCTGTTGCAAGAACACATCATTTGTTCCCATTGCTTTAGTTGAATCGATGAAAAATGCCAGAGATAACATCATTTGACAGGCATAAAATAATTTTTTTTGCAGCAACAAAGTGCAAAGAGCTGTTAGCCAAAAACCTGGCATATCTCTGAATGGTGTGCAGTGTATCCTTAAAAAACTGAGGAAACTGGACAAGTGGAGGAAAAAAAGAAAAGTGGCAGGCTTAAAAAACTGTCTACAGTAGAAGAACAGTATCTGGTCGAGTCCTGAAGACACAGGAAAAAATCCAGCAAAGACCTGACACAGGACCTGAGAGATGCATGTGACTGTTTGGTGAAGCCTAATCAGAAATGGTCCCAGTGGAAGGGTGGCTGCCAAGACGCCAAGGGAAGGGAATCAGGGAGAAAAGGCTGAGGTATGTCAGTGCTTTGTCTTATGGAGCTGCATTTCAGCCAGTGGTCTTAGGGATATTGTCAACATTGACGGAATTATGAACACAGAAAAGTACTGTCTAATTTCGATCAACTATGCAATACCATCTGGAAAGTGTCTGATTGGGAACGGCTTCATTTTTCAGCATGACAATGATCCAAAAGACACTACCAATACAGTAAAAGACAGAAAAACACACAATGGAGCACTATCAGTAATGGATTGAAGAGCTTTGAATGTCCTTCAAGAAGCCTGGAGAACTATTCCTGAAGACTACTTAAAGAAATTACAAGAAAGCTTTCCTAAAAGAGTTCAGGCTGTGTAGAAGAATAAAGGTGGTCATACCAAATATTGACTTTCAAGCTCATTAATATTGTACAAACTCTGCTTTTACCTTGTTTGTATTTCCATGTGTATTTGCATGTTGCAATAAATCGCTGCACCTATTTCCCATTTTTCTAGCAAAATATAAAAAAATGAGGGGTGGCTCAAGACTCTTGTACAGAACTGTAGCTGCATGAACATTTCAGGGATGATCTTCGTGCAAAATGTTCAATAATAACAGAATGGCTATAATGAAAATGATGGAGGGGAGAGTTGTAGAGAAGAACTCTTCTTTAGTTGTGATTCTAGATAAAAAGGAAGAGGGTAAAGACTGCTGCTCTTCAGGCACTTCAAATGCTCACCTGGAAACTTTTAAGCCACTTGGTGTCATTGTGAAAGATGTTCAAATACTCCTTTCAATGGAAACCAGTTCTTTGTGTTTCCAAAAACCAATTTGTATCTTTTTAAAAACCTATTAATGTCCCTACTAATAGGTTGAAGGCTAATTTTAAACAAAGTAAAAATGTGGGCAACAGCAGACTGCAGCCTGTCTTTTTAACTGTAGGAATATGCTCATTTTATAAAATGACCATCTGTCACATGACGACTGATCCAGGCGAGTGATAATCAAGCAAATTGGAGTTTTATTATGCTTTACTTTTCATAGGCAGAGCCTCATCTAAGCCTGCAGTATATGGAGACTACATTATGTCCTGTTGTTTCATTCTACTTTTCTAATAAAGGACATTCTTAGGGCTGAAGCCAAAGGCATTATTTTTTTAATGGATGTCTGTCCATCCATGCACACGAGATCTCAGGAACGCCTCGTGAGAATTTCTTAAAACTTGGCAAAACGATTCTCTTGAAGTCAAGGATGAACTGATGGCAATCTGGTGATCAAAGGTCAAGGTCACTGGGACTTCACAAAGCATCATTTTTGACCGTAACTACAGAATGTATGCTAAAGGTGAGACATTTTTACCCGGACTAAATTGGCAAAAATACCCCTAAGGAAACTTTATCAAAGGTCAAACTCAGTGTGACATTACAATGTTACGCTAAAAAACCCTGCCACAATGAGTCCAGTCAAGTTTTTTATTAATCTGACTTGTAAGAGTCCACTCTTTTCACTTACTCTCCTGGATGACCTCCTGTTCCCCTGGTAGTTCATCACTGCACAAAGAGGCTTCCTGTCAGACCTTTTTACTCCTGTTAAAAAAAAACACCTAAAAAACAAACAAACAAAAAAAGCTGAAAAAACCCCCTCGCATGTTTCCCACTGTGAATATTTTACTGGAGTCATGCATGTCAATATAGTAATAACACCAAAAATTACACCTAATAGTTTTTCAGTAAGGTTCCCTAATGTCTTAACTACATACACCGATCAGCCACTGCAGTAAAACCACCATTCAACATTGTTTTAGTCCCCCTTGTGCCACCAAAACCACTTTGACCTGTTTGAGCATCCTGATTCCATGCCTTATCAAACTTGTGCTGTTAAGAGGCCGGATCAGCACCTCAAGCTCTATGGTCAGATTGGACTAGTTGCATTTCTAAAGCTGTTCCTAAGCAGTTTCTGCAGTGTGGTGGGCTGCTGTGTCCTGCTGGTAACGCTATTGCTGTTGGGGTGCGTACTGGGTCTCCAGCAATGTTTAGGTGGTATGTGTCAAATTAACATCAACAGGAATGCCAGGACCCAAGGTTTCCCAGCAGAATACAGAACTGAAGGCTGCTGTGGCTCAATAGGTAGAGCACCTGGCTTCTCCAGTTTGCACGTGAAAGTGTCCTTGGGAAAGATATTTACTCCATATTATAAATGGGTCAATGTGAGTTGTAGTTTAAAAGCTCTTTTAGGGGTTAGTAAGACCAGAAAAGCATCAGATAGATACTGGACCAGATTATACACTTTATGGACATACCTTTTAATCCTTGAATTCAATTGTTTTCAGTCCCATTGCCACAGGTGTATAAAATCAAGCAACTAGAAATGTAGTGTGTCTGTACAAGCATTTGTGAAAGAATGGGTCGCTCTAGAGAGTGTGGTACTGTAATAGGATGCTACTGTTGCAACAAGTCAGTTTGTGAAATTTCTTCCCTCCTAAATATTCCACTATCAGTTGTAAGTGGTATTATTGCAAAGTGGAAGTGTTAAGGAACCAGACTAACTCAGCTGTGAAGCAGCAGATTGGGTTACAGAGCAGTCACAGAGTGCTGAGATACACAGAGCCTAAAAGTCACCAATGCTCTGTTGACTCAAGAACTGTAGAGTTCCAAACCTTGGATTGGTTTGGAACTGACATCAGCACAGAAACTGTGCACAGGGAGCTTCGTGGCATGGCTTTCCATGACCGAGCAGCTCCTGTAAGTGTAACATGTAGGTTACACTTTTGGCCATACAGTGTATGTTCTGGCTGCCTTGCGTATTTTGTACGAGTCTGGGGAGACATGGATGTAATGATTTTAGTGTGCCTTTTTCCCCAGATGACAGGATAACTTTCTACCTGAAGTTAGAGCAGTTTTTGGATTTATATATTTTTATTTTTTTCTGAGGCTCAGCTGTATACTTTTTAATCAAAAACTTCAGACAATTAGTGGGCTGTCAATCAAATCAGATTAAACCCAACAGGTGCTGTTGAAGCAGATTAGTTATGAGTTTTTTAAAGAATGATATGGAAAGATCTCTTTTTCTATTATATTTAGATGCTGCTTATTTAGGCATATAATTGCACGTTAGAAGAACTATTTTACTTGTTATGTTTTCGGTGGCTTTAAAAAAGCACAAAATAATTCACATGACCATGTTAACCCCCATTTAAGCTACATTTTACTATAGGCACATTTTATCCAGCTGAAGAAGAGTCTGAAAGGGTAACATCATTTTGCAAGCTAATATTGTTTTGAAATTGTTCATTACATTTGTGCATTTGGCTTGTTTACAAAATATATTTAGTTAAGAGTTCAATACAAGGCATTTTAATTTTGTTAACTATGAAACAAGCGGGAAAGTGAGATTATTAATTGATGTCTTTGGTACTGAAACATTTGCTCTTACTGAAAATAAGTATAAAAAACATTAAAAAGTACTTTGAAAATTCCATGTTTTAAATTTAGAGGGCCAATTTTTGTCCTCAAATTAAGACTTCATTATATCATACAGTAGTGCAGTAATCTAAATAGTCTAAGACTGGATCGTCCTTACCCAGATTCGTCAGCAGGGATCTGACTCACCACATTAGGAGTGTAGTGAATACGTTACAGTTATGGCATTTTTTTTTTGTCTCATTTTCCCATAGTTATTTTCTACCTGCTATGCTGCATTGATAAGTAGAATGAGAGTGCTGTTGGAGGATAGAAAAGACATATAGGTCGAAACTTCCAGTGGGATCAGGGATTCTCCCTTTGATCTACAAGCTCATTAATTAACCATAAACAACATCAAGAACAAGTGCAACAATTACAAGCTACTGACTCAGAAGAGAGATATTAATAACCAGAAAAATATGAACCAATATGCTTGTATAATTCCTGTTGTCTTTGCTATGTAATGCAATTATATGTGACCCTTGAATAGCCCAAATATTGCATAATGCATGTTATTCTTTCTCAAAAAATGCAGGTGAATCTGCTTTGAAGTGTTCAGACATGCTCTGAGTACAAAAACCTTCCAAGGCATTAAATTCTCTTTTTTACAGAAATGATTCTTTTGTAAAACTCCATGTAAGGATGTCTTTGTTCAGTTTGGGCTAGTAAGCTTTCTCTTGTGTTCGATTGCATAAGCTTAATGCACTAATGATTTCAGTTACTATTTGTAGGCGTTTTTATTCATCTTTATATTAATCATTCAAGACCTACAGCACAGTAAAATCACCAGCATTAAAACTTAATGTTCCTGCTATGGACCTTCAATATGCCAATTTATATAAAGGTTACAGGGCTTATCTCTGCTACCTTTACTATAGAGCTCAGTAGGGAAATGATTCCTGTGTGTTGCTGAAGGTCTGTAGATTTGAAAAGATTTGTTAAAGTAAAGTCTAAATTGATTAACAGACTTTATTTTGCCAGGCTCGTAATCTGTTTGCCAAGCACGGCAAGTTTCTGTCACTGTGCCCACTAAGCTTTCCATCCTCACATGATGCATATATGGTTTATAACAAAGACAGTGGGAGACTTATCATCGAACTTCTTAGCAGTTTTTTTAAATGGAGGATCATTTCAGTGGGTGACGACATTTATTTTGTTGCCTAAAATGACAACTATCCCCTGCAACCTTTGTCAGCTGGAACCAACTTGCTCATAAACTAGCCCTATGATTTTTAAAACTGACAGATAAGAGATGTTCTCTAAGATGCACTTGACAGCTATAGGCATGATAACATGCTAAAAGGCTAAGGCTGCCTGTCACAAGTGTAAATTCAGCATTTTTGCCAGTTTTTGTGTTGAAATGTAGTTATTTTTAACTTGTTATCACAAGAAACCTATGATAAATAAATGTTTGAAATAAGACTTTTATTTCTAAAATACCACACTTGGCATCTATTTTGTTTGTATTTTGAGTCTCAGAATTTTCACTTATGATTTCAAATAGAGAGATAAAGATAGAGACCAGAGCTTCACTTGTACAGGAATAATTTTTGAGGGGACACAGAAATAAAATGTAGATACATTTGTTATAGAAATACGTGGCATCAAGGAGAGGAGGGCAAACACCAGTGTTTACAGCACGTATGGTCACTCAGTTTGGATGTTTAGGCCTCAGTCACACAGGCCTAGTGACCTGTCTGCAACCATCTGGAAACCAACGATTGCAAGCGAAAAATGTGTATTCCCCGACCAGTTGTGAGTGGTTGCTGGTAGTTGCTGTGAAATCGATTGCTAAAGCCTCATTTACAAAGGTCTAGTGACCCCCTGGTAACCACTGGTCGCTAAGGAAAAGTGTGTATTCCGTGACTAGTTGGTGAGTGGTTGCTGGAGGTTGCTGGCAGCTGCACCAAAATCCTCCTTCCAACTGGCAGCTTTGGTCAGTAGCAGATTGCTGCAGTCACCCATAGTTTGCATGGAAGACGCCGACTTGTCTGCAAACACTCACAAACTCCTCTCCAAGCAGTAGTGAAACTGTGAAAAGTGCAACGCAAACTGGAAACGGAGAGCATTCACCTTCAAAGTAAAAGTTGTGCCTTACCGCAGCAACCAATACATTTCAAAAGGCATGTTTCACTAGATTTCAGTGTCTTCCATGTACACTACGGGCGACCGCAGCAAGATCCTTGCGACCAAACGAATCGCAAGGAGGTTTTTGGTGCAGCACCCTCTTTGTGATCGATTTCACCTGGTGACAGCCAGCAACCACCCACCAACTAATCAGGGAATATACATTTTTCTGTAGTGACTAGAGGTTTCCAGGAGGTCGCCTACTGGTCTCTAGACCTGTGTGACTGAGGCCTTACTCTCCCACAAAGGTTTTTTTTAACTGTCTTTTACTCTTCTTTCAGTATATGGGAACCGACTGGGTTTCTTTTGGATCTCCCAAGTAAATGGAGATAAATTAGTCGCAAAATGCTTAAATTAGTATTACATGATCTACAAATGAGAACTAAGATTTACAAATGTGTAGACCTATGTATAATTTTTTGTTCTCACAGATGATCGTTCACTCCACTCACAAATATCAAGCAGTTTATTCACATACAAAACTAGTATACAAATGTGCACATCATAACCTGAATAAATATTAATTACATACAGAGTTCAACTTCACCATCACAGATCTGATCATTTTTGTTTTCAAAAAGATTCCTATTCATGCATAAATAAAATACATAATTGTTACATTTTTCTTGTTTGCTTAGGGATTACGCGCAGATCCCATGTTACGCAAGCCATGTTTACATTTGTGCATGGGGTTTTGAGACTCTTTTCATGCTTTCAGCTCTGCACAAACCCCCAAATGCATGCTGCATTCAAGTACTGGTAGAGAGAGGGAGAGTGGGGCTTTTGATGGATACACGAATTATTATAAAATTGGAAAGACATTCTTCTGAATAGACAATAGCTTGTTACTCCTTGATTAGGGCACACACATTTACTAACTACATACTGTATGTGGTTGCCTATTTTAATATAGTATATTGTTTAATAAATAACACCATATGGCAGAGCTTAATGACTATTAAACAGTTGGTTGCTAAGGCCATCTTTATCATTTGTCAACACAGCTTTAGGGCTATACTATAAAAGGGTAGGAAACACGCCTTTTGAGTACTCAGTAGTCACAATGACTTGGGGAAATACTACATGTAAAGGCCTTTATTTAACAGACTAATATGGTCAGATAGTTCATTTTTTAATTTGGTGGGCAAGCTGAAGGACAAGCCAA
>VVAS01073708.1:1683-13277 GCA_015103295.1 Ptychochromis oligacanthus
TTGGTGGATTATCTGGACTGGCAGTGTTTGCTTCACACAAGAAATGGATCCATTTTCCACCCTCACAAATTTTGATGTCCTCTTAGCTATCAGTCGGGGCCTTTGATGTGTACTCCTTCTGTAAATTTCAACTTCATTAATTGCTTCTTGTGCAGTTGCAGTAATAAAATCCCAAGGCACACATGGACTTGCTTCAAGTTACACCAGTGTGCCTTAGCACAATATTGAGGGACTACTGTACCCCAGCAGCTTACTAAAGAACCTGCTGGGGATACAGTATTACATAGTTATTGCTTTATACTTTTATCCCTTGCACTTATTTCATTTGTCTTTATTTTTTAACTGACTTTTATTTAATCTCCACTTTTTTCATCTTCATTGTCATTTGCTCAACATTTTTGAAAACTTTACTTTTTTGGTAATTTTATTGTTATTGTTTTGTATTTTCAGCTTTTATTGTTTTCTTGGTATAATATTGAAATTTTGCTGACATTTTTAACATTTACTGTCTTAGTGTTGCTAAATATTCTTCATTATGTGCTTTTATTCATTTTTATTTTTAGCACTTTGCTTTGAATATGAGCAAATAAATGAAGCTGAGTTGAGTTGTTGTCAATCATTAGGTAGGAATTAGTTCTTGATTATCCTTAAAACCATTTAACTTTTTTTATCATGGGCCAAAGACTGAATGGCACAAATTTCTAACCATACATTACTGATCACTCAAACATTAGTTACTCTTTCAGGTATAACACTCAGTAATTCCTCCTTACTGATGGAGTATTACAACAACACAGGATCAGACTGAGGATAAAATAAACAACTAAAGCCTGTATGCACAAAGGCAGAAATGTGCAGATGTTTCTGCAGTGAGTGTAGTAATCCACTGCAGAAATGGTCACAATTTTTTATCTATTGATTCGTGTTCTTTGACATGAAGTTTTAATTTAATATGTGTACTTGGGCACATGATAATATCACATATAGTGGTGTTTCAAACTTAAAAGTCTGCATTACGAAGCAAGTGGAGTGGTATTATACAAGTCAGATGACTTCAATCCAAGAGATAAGGGTTCCAACCCCATATGGGATAATTTAGACTTTTCTTTTTCTTTATTTTTACACTTAAGTTTTGTTTTCACTTAGTGTTTTGTATTCTTCCACTGTTTGCTTTTAGGCACTAAAACTAGCTTTAGAAAAAGGTCATGGTTTGGGTTAATATAGTCCCTTTCTCAAGGGTCCCTTTGCTAGACAACTGCATTTCCTAGGTTGGCAGAGTTGCCAGGAGCTCCATCAGAAGACAGTCTTGGGGGGGGGAAAAAAAGGGTTGCAGGCACAAATTTATTTTGAATTTAAATGTAATACTTCAATGTATGAGGCTTTATAAATAACAGACAGTGGATGGTCATGGGAGAAGACATCTGGAAAAACAGACTCCCCATATGGAGGGTTTACCATCTCCACATAACAAAAATCCATACTTTATATGAATAAAGCAAAACCATCTATATGACAACTTAGTAACTCCAGCGAATAAGTTGGATCCTGTGCTTTAATTATTTTGGAACATCTGAGGCCTTCTTCACACCTGGCATTAAATATTTCCTGAAGTGAATGAGGCAGCCTGGGCCACATGGCCACATTCCTTTGCTTTTGTAAACAGAAATGATGTATGCATGTATTTACATATTGATCAGGGAAGTAGGGGTGAATTGCAATGCCAGGTGTAAAACATACTTAGAGCATTGATTAGTGTGATTGGATGGTCCAAGGGTTAATGAACAGGGCCTGTTTTGCAAAAGTGCTACAATATTTAAAGGCATTCTTTATTTTTTAGAATGTAAAGTTTCACACCAAAGTAGCATGTTGTATTCTTTATTGTTTCTAAACTGACCCTGTGGCTAGTATGATTTAAAATTCAGCTCTAATATACCACATTAACACAGGCTGAGGACATCTAAAGTGTAATTACTTTTAAAGCGCATATGACCTGGTATTAGCGATGGTGTTATAGCTGTAATACAGCTATTTATGTTGCAGGTAGCGCACATGCATTTTCTCCTAACAGATGAAATATTTTTTTTTTTTCTAGTGGCCAAAAGTTTCCTCAAAGTTAGCAAGTTGTTTTATCTGCTCACTCTGCATTGAGTGACGCCTCCATAACATTTTCTTAGCTTTTAGATCCCTGGGGAAAACAGGTGCACAGGGTAGAATAGGCTTTGATGCAAGAACACTATTCAGTGTCTTGGTACTTCCACTCAAAGGGTAGGAAGAACTAGAGCTAACCCCAATATCTGGTATTGGAACATGAGGATTCAGAGAAGGAAGGTATCCAGGGCGAGTGTGTGCAATGTGATCCAGAAGAAGAGCCCCTGAGCCTCTTCGCTCCAGTCCTGTGGCACCTCGCCTCTGGACAGAGCTCTCCAAGGACTCCCTGGATCCTGACAAATTGGAAGATCTGCTGTTGACCATCTTGTGTCTTTCTACTGTTGATCCAGTGCCACCGCTGCTCTTTGAGGTTCTGTCTTGACTGACGAATTGCGGTAACTGAGAGTCAGAACTGTAGTGGTCAATACCAATGTTCCGCCGATGCACCACATTTTGCAAACTGGAAACATTCAACTGTCTAAGACAGTTAGATGAATCTTCATCCACAGGACTGGATTCATGGGGAAAGGCAAGACTGTGTTGAAGCAAGTTTGGGTGTGAAGCTGAATATAATGAACTTGCAGCACTGTCATATGACATCTTTCTACCAAAGCCTCTTCTTCCACCACCTCCCCTGTTTACATTTCCTGACATGTTCTCTAGTGCTTTCAGGAGTCCTGTTGCATCTTTGACATCAATGCTGTGGTGCTGTGAAACAGCTGGAGGCTTTTCTTTGACCCTACAGGAAAGCTCGTCCTCAGGAGTAATATCCACTGGCTCTTCGGTCAAAGAGGAAGCCTGACTCTGCTGGAGCAGCAGAGATGGACTTTTGGACCACTGTTCTGAGTGTAGTCTATGGAGGTTAAGTCGCTTATCCAGACCAAGAACACGTAAAGGACTAGGATGTTGGATTGGTGAACCTGGTCGAGATGAGACCAGGCTATGCCCTAAGCCTAAACACTGGGGATCCTTGAGGCCAAGAAGGGGGCTGCCAGGTTGAGGAGATGCAGCTGCTGAAGACCCCTGAGAAGGAGCTAGTAGCTGGACCTCATATGGTGACATGCAACAAGATGTTGGGGTGTAATGCAAACGCTCCTCAAGGTCAGGAGGTGGAGGAACACTGAGGTACTGCTTTGTCATCTGATGGCCAGAGGGAAGTTTGTTGGTGGTGATAATGATAACCTCCTTACCCTTGGCTTTACAGGCATCTAACAGGACACTGAGGATATCCCTGTTGCCTGAATTGACTGCGTAAACTAATGCAGATAAGCCTGCATGATCCTCCAGAGTTGGATCAGCTCCACTGCTAAAAAGAAGTGACAGAATTTCAGCTCCAGTTTGTTCAAGGCATGCATGCATTAGAGCTGTTTTCCCCTTCTTGTCTTGGATGTTCGGATCAGCACCATTTTCCAGAAGATACCTTTTGGGAGTAACAAGTACGTTTATTTTACCAGATATATAGAAGTTAGTAATCCTCAAAATGCATGCTTTCAAGATGCAGTAGTATTCACGTCTTCATAGAACTTACCGAACCATCTTGTGCTTGGGTACACTCTGCGAATCTGTATGCCGTGTCTTGCAGGCCACCATGAGCGGTGTCTCACCATGCTCATTACTCTCATTAATGTAGGCTCCTCCTTCCAGGAGCAGCCGAGTCAGACGTAGCCGACACAAATACACAGCCTTCAGCAGGGAATTGCCGTCCGTTCGAACCTCTGTTGACTCATCCATTGTGAGGATCTTTGATGAAGGATCGTCACTTCAATGTCTAAAGGTGCATACAGCCTAATACCTGCAACAGAGTAAGAGAAAGTTTTTAAGTGTCCATCAAGTGGGCAGCTGTTATAGACTTTATAGTGTGGGTCCTCAAACCAGACCTGAGCATCATATTAAGTACAGAGCCCATTTATTTGATGTACTTTTTTCTTGGTTGATAGCGCATTCAGAAAGTATTCCAAACCTGCCACTGTTTGGGGTGGCTGTGGCTCAGGAGGTAGAACAGGTTGTCTACTAATCGGAAGGTTACTACTGCTCTAGTCTGCATGCCACAGTATCCTTTGGCAAGATACTGAACCCCGAGTTACTCTCGATGCGTCCATCGGAGTGTGAATGTGTGAATGTTTGATAGAAAGCACCAAAGCATAGAAAAAAGTTGTTGTATTAATGTGTGAATGAATCAGTCTACTAACTATTCCACCTTTTATGTTGCAGCCTTACACTACAGTTGCTTTTTTGTTGCTTTTAAATTTAGAGCAGAGTTGTAGAACCATTTTGTAAATTTTATATGTGTGTGTGTGTGTGTGTGTGTGTGTGTGTGTGTGTGTCCATTTTCTCTAGTCCATTTGTTCGAGAAATACCAAGGGCTGAGAAAAGAGCTAGAGTGGATGTGGAAGGTGAAGGCAACAGTGGTCCCCGTGGTAGTGGCAGTGACCCCCAAACTGGGAGAGTGGCTCCAGCAGATTCCAGGAACGACATCCGAGATCTCTGTCCAGAAGAGCGCAGTCCTAGGAACAGCTAAGATACTGCGCAGAACCCTCAAGCTCCCAGGCCTCTGGTAGAGAACACGAGCTTGAAGGACAAACAAAGACCACCAGCACATGTTAAGCACACAAAAGTAATTACACTCTATGCTTAAAAAAACTAAGCTTAGGTTAAAAACAAGCCATACGTACACTAAAACTCTGGCATGGCTTGGGGATAACTCTATGAATGTCTCGAGTAGCCCAGCCATAGCCCTGATTTGAACCCAGCTGAAAGACCAGAAAATTGCTGTACACTGACTGAGTTTGAGAGCAACTGCAGAGAAGAATAGTAGAAAATACATAAATCCTGGTGTGCCATCTATAGTCATGCCAAGGAAGATTCAGTGCTCTTGTTGTTGTTAATGGTGCTTCTGCTAAGTAGTGAGTAAAGGTGATATTTTCAGTTTTTTCTTTTTGAGAAATTTGAAAAAGACCCCAGCTGTGCAACTCTGTGATGCAAAGGTAAATGGTAAATGGACTGGTACTTATATAGCACTTTTTTACTCAGTTCAAGTACTCAAATTCCCCATTCACCCATTCACACACACATTCATACAAGCACTTTTCCAAGCCTAAGTGCTTTTTAACTAATATTCACACACTCGGAGCATCAGAGTTTGTGTGTGTGTGTATAAGTGTGTGAATGTAATGTAGACTGACCTCAAAGGTCTACAGTAACAGCCTTGTTCAACTACAGGCCTGTAAGTCAAAGTGCAGGTTCTGTCATTTTCTTAACACAAATTCCTGAAATTTAATTTTTGTTTTTTTTCTTCAAATGAGCACAATTCCACTCATACATACTTCTTGACACACTGTGACATATCTCAGTGGTTAGATGAGATGAGATATAGATGAGATACTGATCAATCATCAGTAACATGATAAGTAAAACAGCCTTTCATACAGGTTGAATTTTTCGTTAGTAAAACGGTACTACTCTGTGAAAAAATGTTAAAACAAGACTTTATGACTAATGTTTCTTAATGTAAAATTGAAACAAACTGGGAGATTTTGTTAAATCATTAAATCCCCAGTCCAAACAAAGTCCAAAAAATGGAAACAAAAGAAATGGAAAACTGTTGTGTGGTCTAGCCCATCACAAACTGAAATTCTTTTTGGAAATCATGCAGGTCACATTCTCCAATCAAAGAGGAGAGGGACCAGCACACATTTCAAAAGTCATCTGTGAAGGCACCATTAATACTGAATAGACATGTTATTTTTCTGGATCTACACATGCTGCCATCCAGATGAGGTCTTTTCAAGGAAAGGATGGTAAACTACATTCTTCACATATTCCAGCATATGTGAAGCAGGAGAGCCCACATTGTAAACTGGCCTGGCTGCAGTATAGGCTGGGTCCAGATGGTGCTTTAATTAGGGTCACACCCACATTTGTCTTAGAAACATGTCTGTTTCTTTTTGCTGGCAAGTAATATCATTATATTATGCATTATATACACAACTATGTCACTAATAGTGTGTGCAGTATAGACCTGCCACTTGTGTGGTGCATCATGAAACAAAAAATATATAAAAGGAGGTTCCGAACTGCTGAGCAGCTGAAATCCTATTTACATAAAAACAGCTTTTTTTGGAAACAGTGTTGTAGATTGTGTAACAGGGCTGTTAGTGAAACATGTAAGGAGGTGGTGCATGTGTGCACCCTTGTACTCATGCCCATAGTGTGAATGTGAGTCTCACTGATTTTCCTGTGTATGTTAGAACGCCTGTTGAGTCATGGTTTGCTGTCCAGAGCATATCTCATCTTTCATCCAAAGCATGCTGGGGTAGGCTTCAGCCCACTCATGACCCTGAACAGGCTACACACATTAGAAAATTGATGGGTGTCTCCATAGCAACATTTGATTGCCAAAGTAAATGACTGTGGCACAATCACAGCATAGTTCTGTTGTTACCTGGGAAATTTCATAGCACACCAACATAGTGAAATGAGCTCAAACTGAAGGCTGGTCTGGTAAGAAGGAGAGATGTATTTTAAAAATCAATGCCATCCAAAATCACGAGTGACCCTTTAAATAAATACCCCGATAAGCATAGTCTCCTTATGACCATATCACCATAAGGTCACAGTTTTGCACACATTCTCATTACTCTTCTTTCTGATATTATGTAACTGTGCAGTGTCTGCAGAGCAGCAGCAATCTGGCTTCTTTGTATCTCTGTAATAAGCCTTATGTTGCCTTGATTTTGACACTGATTATAAGACTTTGATGAAGATGATGTATACATGTACGTCTGTATTTTTGCAGTAGATACATTTACCATAAATGAACAAACATAAGGGTAGCTGCTGTTGTAAGAGGGCTGGAGGTCAGTGAGACAGTTAAAGGGCAGAACTTCTCCCTGCTCACTCTTCCTTCCAGCTTCAGACATAAGAAAACAATGTGTCTGTCATCATCTACTGGACTGCCTTCACTCATCTGCAGCCTATTGTGTGTGCATGGCCTTGTGTTTCCCTCCTCCAGGTCTGTCAAACGGTGACCAATGACAGCTTAACTGTGTAGGTATGTGCATTTGCCAGAAAACCTGTGTGTTAATACAACTGGCAGTCAATATACAATAAAGAAGTGAACGTGGTGTAACACACTTTTTAGTGTGGACACTGTAGCATCATCCTGTATTTCACTTCATGGGTACAGCTTAGCAAGACTTATTTAACCACATTTGTCACCTTCAAAGTCTGGGGACATTACAGGAGCTATGGATGCCAAGATATAAGCCCTCAGTAGCCCAACAGCTCAGTGAAACACCCATGTGACAGACCTATATGCAACATAAAAGGATTATACAGTATAGACTGTAATAATGAGAGGTTATATTTTTGCACCTCAACTCTAGTGCCATTGCCATGAACCACAGGAGCAAGTCAAACTATGGAGATTTCAGCAAACCTGCAACTATCTGAGTATTCTACCCATAGATGGGGACCATGGATGCTTTACTTTCATTCACAAAACACTGATGAGAGCTCTTTGGGGCCTTAAAAAACAAAACAGCTACCTAACAAAGAAAAAAAAATCCTCTGTGGGTTTGCAGTAAAATGCACCCAATAACATGCAAGATATAGACTACAGTAATTGGAATCTGTATTCAATAAAATATCGATTGCTGGACCTTTAAAGTATCGAGAGTTAAAGTACAAATTGATTGGTACAAATAATCAGGGTGGAGCTAATTTTTAATTGTTGTTAAATATTTTTGGTGGTTTGAATTTAAATATTACTTTCTTTACTTTAAAGTTGATACAGTATTTATTGATATTAGACCTGCTTACTCCATTCTTCAAGTCACTTTATAATTATTGCACATCATCTTGCTCTAAGGGATTATTCCTTTTCTGATATATGATACAGTTTTAGTCTCTTGTGTTTATGTATTGTGCAGTTACCTTTTAGCCCAGTAACATTTGTGTTAGTGTTCTAACTTTATGAAATGTACAAGACTGACTCATACATTTCAATCATTTGTGTACTGCTGTAATGGCTCATTTGGATAGACTAAAATGTGTGTATGAAGAGCAGGACATTTTTAACTCTGTTTGCAACCTTTTGTGTAGGGTGACATTCAAGCCCTCATGTGAGGGGGTCAGGTCTGGCCTTCCACCAGCACCAGCACAGACAGAATATCTAATGACAGGCAGCAGAGAAAATGCCATTCCTTAATATTATAACACTCCACACCAAAAGACCACAATTTTTTTTATTCCATCCTCACAAGTAGAAACATTATTATTTAGATTTGTATGTACATGATTTACATGTATTCACAAATATTTTAAGAGCTACTTCTACATGTAGTCAAGAGGAAAGCTGTTTACTTACACAGTTACACACTGAGAAGCACAGGTGAAAACAGGACTTGATAGAAATGAAAAGAAATAACTGAAAGAAATTGCTACAAGGACAAACACAGTCCAATTCATCTGCTGCCTGCCTTCCACATTCGTAAGGGTTTGCACTTACAGCTGTTAGATAGAGGAGATGACTTCAGAAATTGTATAGCGCTTCACATCTGAATGTATTGTCTCTTATAAACAAAAATAGCAAACTGATAGCTCCTGTTATGCACAGTTTAAGTGTATCATTAAGGTTGCTGTGGTGTCTGCTGTCTTAAATTGTCAAATTCTACTGTCAATATTAAATCCTAATTCTTACCTTACCAGATTAGGCAAAATGAATGCTTGTAGAGTAGAAATGAGTACTCATCCACAATATGCTGTCAGTGCATGTAAAACTTACCGGAACGAGTTTCATTCTTTACTGTGAGAGCCGATAGGCCAGTGTCAGAGTGCAGGCTGAGCAGAAACCAGCAGGGAGACCAGACATCCACACAGGAGTGACGGTGAAAGGAGGGAGCGAAGACTGATATACGTCAGATGAGAACAAAAGGCTGGCCAATGGCCGAGAAGCAGCAAGCGCACAGCCAATGACGGCACGTCCTTTAGTGAACATCCACGGTGCAGATGGTGCTGTTTGTTGAAGCATTTGCGCAGGTAAGACTCATTCTTTTAACCTTCAGGTATTCAGAGTGTTGATGTGTGGAATGACAATAGTGTGGCTAACGTCACTGGAAAGTTCAAGGCTGCAGACACATTTATTTTAAGATTGCACAACAGAAAACTTCACTCTCTGCATAGAAATACCATATTCAGAAGTCAGTGATGGAGAAGCACGTACGATTACGATTTTTATGCTTAGATCACTTTTAGTGGTAATACAGCAACAACTTTTAGGCACATCAAATCTGACGTCTTTCACCAGCGTGTCCTGCTGTGGTACTGTTTCACTCATACTGACTCACCTGTTTCCTGTTTACTGGGCTTTAATAGAAAAGGGCTTTGAACTTCATACATTATGGAGCTTTGAGTTCCTTTTGAGTTTATTTTCTACCTCATCCATCATTTCCTCTTCATTTTTAATCTTTATTCAAAACAATGATGATTAAGACATTTGAATATCTGACTTCTGATTTTGTGTCCAGCTAGCAGTGAGAGAAGGAAAGTATGTATAAGCTGTGCTGCACTGCTACAGTAAAAGGGCTTGTTTGATGTTAGCTTGTAAGGCATCTGTTGTCAGTTTGCATGTTGAGTTGCATTAATGTTTGAAATTTAGTCCAATTTGTAGTCACACTCATGGATAACATGGCTTGTCCTAGTCAGTAAGATGAGAAATGATGGACTGGACTGACTTTTTCGGCTTCAAACTGGCTGCAGTCCTTGCAGGTCTCAGGACTGTTACACAAAGCATTCATTAGCACAAATACAAGGAAGTGAGTCTTAGGACAGCAATTTGTCAATATCACCTGGAACCAGAATTGTGACTGACTGATGGTTTGACTGATTGATGGTTTCTCAGTAAGAGTTTCATCCTCCCCAGCTGATTCAACATGCTCAGTAGTTAAGAACGTGCAGGTATTTGTTTGCTAAAGCAGTGTTTTATTTTGATCTGACACTTAAATGACAAAGGCCACTTTCACCTCACTCAGGAAAAGAACAGGACAGAGAATTTGTACATGTGAAGGTACAGCATTTAGCAAAGTGCATTTTTGATAGTTCACAGGATTTTGAAACACCCTGTTTCCATAAAAGTTGGGATGATGTGTACTGCTGTAATGGCATTACACATTACTTCCTTTCTCCCTCTTTTTCTCTGTGTTTTGTGTGAGTGTGTGTGAAACATAGGCTTATCTTCCTTGTGTACCGACAGAAAACGGGTCCTCTCATCACCTGTTCCTGCTGACACAAGAAGGTTCCTGAAGACATGCATGTTAGGTTAACTGTCATTCTAAATCAGCCATGGATGTGAGCTAGATAAAATGCTGTATGAATGTATGGTTAGAATGTGGCTTGTAATCTAAAGCTCTTTGAGTGGTCAGTAAGAGTAGAAAAATGCTATATAAATGTGAGAACATTGTATTCCATAAAAGGATCGGCTCTTCACCCACTTCATTACAGCTCAATAGAGGCAACCAGTCTAGGTTCTGCTATTTTTTGGATGTTCTCCTCCCTCAGCCTGTTCTCGTTTGGACAAACATACCCTGTGGAAAATCCATCTATAGAAGGAATCCTCACCTGTGAAGGAACTCACTTGCCTGTCTGCTTTCCACCAGCCCCTCATCAGCTTAATAGATTCTTATTTTGTAATAAAGACCCTGGAAGTTATCTGTCTCAGCATCTGCATTGGAGTTCACTGGTTCTAGCTAAAATCATGACATTACATTCATGAATATGGATGCTGGTAAGGCTTTAAGTTAGAGGTGTGACTGCTTTGACTGATTGGTGTCCCAACACTGGCAGCTGTAGCCAGTCACTGTCTACTAAGCCTGAGTCACTGAAGTAGACTTGTTCACTATGTTTGTGCTGTTAGTGTTTTTTTGTAGTATTTTCCATGGAATTATCTGACAAATAATATGGCAGGCTGTGTGGTACAGACAAGAAGAAAATTGTGCTGCAGCTTTGGTGAGTGAAATTCTAGTATTTTATTAACCTCTGAGCAGATATGCACCCATAAACTGTATGTACACAAGACAGTTTATGGGTCCTGCTTGCTAACCAAGCCTGCCATCACTTGCTGATAACTCCACCCTCTTGTCAAAATATTGTCACTTCTGCTTCAAAAACCAACATAGCAGCAGCTGAAACATTAACACTGAGGCTCCAAAATGTGGAGCCCAAAACCAGTGAGTGACATCTTTTATATACCATCTATGGTAAATGGTAAATGGACTGGTTCTTATATAGCACTTTTTCAGCTCTGTTTTGAGCCCTCAAAGTGCTTTTAGTGCTATGGACAAAAGGTATAGCTTGTGCCTCTTGACAGTCCTTTGTGGATCTGAGGTGTTATTAGGGTCATTAAGACCTTCATTTTATGAAACATTGTAAAATTAGTTTGTTTTTGTTTT
>VVAS01073730.1:8914-20051 GCA_015103295.1 Ptychochromis oligacanthus
TGTCTTTATGTAACAAACCAGTGAAAAAATGAAGAATGAAATTGGGTGATTTACAGAAACAATTGCTCTTCTCTCAATCACCCTTAAAAATGTCTTATTCATGTCCAGTTCACACTGGTAAATTCAAGCATATTATTTATTTTAGAATTTAATAGCCCTGAGACCTGTTTTTCTACATGTAATGTAATTCAATAATGTACATCATGTATACATGTCATATTTTTTAATATTTTACATTAAAAAATAATTTGTGTGATTGCTGACTATATATTCATTCAACAACAACATTTCCATAAAACAACTGGAATTAATGTATTGTGATTAAATATTTTAACACAGCATTAGCAGTAAAGGATTACAAAAGCAAAAGAATGGGTTGCAGACATCTTCCTCTTTCCAATTTAGTGCATTTTTTGGATGGTCACGTAAAATGAAGCCGTCTCAAGAGGCAGGGTGGGGTGAACAGGATTCATCTGAACAGATATTAATTATGGTTAACTTAATATCATAGCACATTTTCAAGTTTCCTGGGAAAGTCTGGGAAAACGATATCAATGTTATGGTATTTGCCAAAATTACAAAATTATACTTATAAAGGGTGACTCCTAAAAATACCAGCAATGTTAAGCATTTCACAGCACGTTTTCAGCTGGACTGTGTGGAGTGCACAGTTAGAGTGAAAAGGGATATGAAAACACTACAAAAGAGGAACCAAGCTGTCCTTATTACTACAAAGGATCAAATTTCATTGTAGACAGACTAACACTTCAAGGTTAGAAGATGCTTTGATGATGAGACTATTGCAGGAGACTCACAACTGTTTCTGGTAAGACAAACTAACAGTAACAAGAACAGGTTGGGTTAGCAAAGAAATAAGTAATTATAAAATAGAGCACCTAAATTAAAATGCCTTGTGTGAGGTTAATTTTTAAGGTATTTCTGCCAAATTATACTTATTAAGGAGGGGTTGAAGACATTAAAATTCCATCAACGCTCGTAGTATACAAAGCAATTTCATTATCTTAATGACACGTTTCAGCGCGTGGCCTTCATCAGGGTTGTCTGGAGGCCACACTGAGTTGTTCTGTATACTGCACGTGCTGCTGGAGCTTTAACCTCTTTAGACTTTATTCTCTTCTCTGTGCACCATGGAAGAAGGTGAAGTTGTGCCAGAAACCTCTACTCTGTTTCTACAGTATTTTATAAATTATTAAAAATCAGTCAGATATGAAATGCTATTTTGTCAATTTACTGTTTAAATGTACATTTCAGATTTTCAGAGAGCTGAAACCTGAGAAATTGTGTGATTTAGTATATATTTAGTAAGAATTTCAGTGATATCTTATTAGAATTTGCTCAGTCTGATTCAAAAATGTTCTGTTCTCAGATTCCTGTATCACATTCAACTGACGGAACAACCCAGAGGCCTTGTAGACATTTTCAACATAATATTCAAACAAACCAAACCAACAAAGAAACTGACAGAAGTAATTTGAAGGACTGTTTCTCTGGACAGCAACAAGACAAAATGGGAAACCTAACTCATCAGCTGCTGTCAGTTACAGTTGTTCTTGCAGCTGTTCAACTCATCAATAATTACAGCTTTAGGAACTGCATTGCAGGGCTGGATTCTGATGGAAAATCTTTTCAGTGCACTCATCGAAAGGCAACAAATATATTTGCTATTGTCGGAGACCTGCCTCCATCTGTCATCAATCTCACTATCACCCAAAATTCTCTGAGGCACCTTCCTAACAACAGCTTTAGTAAGCTAGTAGACCTTCAGTGCCTCCGAATTGATAATAATATCTTAACAACTTTTGATCAGTTAGCTTTCCAAGGCTTGCATCAACTTAAGACTCTAAATATGTCATTAAACAACATAACAGAGCTCAACATTTCTCTGTTTAAGGATCTGCATAATCTCACCTTCCTCTCGCTGGCAAACAACACATTGAAGCAGCTCCCTGTGGACATTTTCTCATCTGTTCTCAAGCTACATACTTTAATCATGAGGCAAAACTTTCTGACAGATTTCTCAGGCATTGTTAAGTCCGTGTCACATCTGACAAATCTGAGCGTACTAGATCTTTGCTTTAATAATTTGACCTCTTTAAGACACTCAAATGTGTCACTGCCCCAGTCCCTCACTGTTTTGTATGTTTGTAGAAATAATCTCTATACACTGGGATGTACACCTCCATTTCTCAAGTTTATCAACACCCTAGATTTGTCATACAATTCAAGGCTCCCTACAATGGCTTTCGATCATGTGGATTTGAGACGTATAAACTATCTGCGTTTGCGTTCAACTAATGTAACGGTAGTGGAGTTTTTAAACATCAGCAACATCAATGCAAGTCATGTTGATTTCTCTGGGACAGGTCTAAAGGATGACAGCATGCTCAAAGAATTATGCACACTGTTGAAAAAAAAGATGACAGGGATTAAAAATCTGAAACTGGGTAATAATGGGATTAGGATTCTTACAAAGAACACGCTGTACTATTGTCCTAACATCACTGGGTCTTTGGATCTATCCCGCAACAGCCTGAAGAGCACAGGCTGCCTTACATTTCTCAATAGACATATATTTATAGAAGAGTTCAAAGCAGAGCATAACCGTCTTTCCTTCCTAAAATCCTGTAAAAAACCCAAAATGCTTCTTTTAAATCTGAAAGAGTTGTGTTATCGTTACAATCGCATCTTAATAGTCAAATCTCATGCTTTTCATCATACACCAAATATCAAGACGCTAGAACTTAACATAAACAGTATTGCTTTTCTTCACCGTAATGCTCTCAAAGGGCTAACAAAGCTTGAGACACTTCGTTTGGACAATAACCTCTTAACTGATTTGTTCAATGTCACATTTGAAGATCAGATCAGCTTGCAAATCCTTAACCTCCGCAACAATCGCATTTCTGTCATTTTCGATAGGACCTTTTTCAACCTGAAAAATTTGAACACACTGGACCTTGGAGGTAATAAGATTACTCATTTTCAGTCATTGGGTCTTGATGGATTACAAAGCCTGTCCAAACTCTATCTAGATGGAAACAACCTCCATCAAATTGACCCTAGCCTATACCGCCCATTTCAAGACACACTCACTGTGCTGGATTTACAAAGTAATCTGATTTGCTTCCTAACAGAAAATCACGATTCACCATTTATGAATCTCAGCAGACTGAGTGATCTGAAATTAAATGGGCAGCGGCCTCATGGGCTTACCATTTTACCACGCACTTTACTACGTGGCCTCTACTCACTGAAATCTTTGTATATCACCAACAATAACATATTTCATCTTGCTCCTGACACATTCAATGATCTAACAAGCTTACGCTTCCTCACACTGGATAACTGCTGTGTTGGGGTGGCAAAATTAGAACCAGGGGTCTTTAAAAACCTAAGAAATCTGACCAGATTGGTTGCAGAAAATATGGGCATTCAGAACTTCTCTAAGGAGGTTTTTGGGAATCTTACAGAGTTACGTGAACTACAGCTCAATCGCAATGTCATGGACAATATTCCTGTAGACGCACTTAAGAGTTTACCTAAGCTCCGCTACCTTGACATACGTAATATTCCTCTAAGCTGCACCTGCCAAAACAGGCTCCTGCAAAATTACACAAGGAATAACACAGATGTTCAGGTGGTTTTCCTCTACAATCTGCCATGCCAACACAATCCAAAACTTAAATTCTATAATTTTGACACTAGAGTTTGTTACATAGATCTAGGAATGTACCTGTTTTTTAGCACAGCAGCTGCAATCTTCTTGTTTACAGTCACTCCTTTACTTTATGTTAAACTCTACTGGAGAATGAAGTACAGCTACTATGTGTTCTGTGCCTGGTTTAGTGAGCAGTGGAGCAGACTCAGGGAGGAGGAGGAGAACTGTAAATATGATGCATTTATTTCCTATAACTCATCTGATGAACAGTGGGTCATGGAACAGTTGCTGCCAAACTTGGAGGGAAGTGGATCATCTTTTAAGCTTTGCCTACATCACAGGGACTTTGAGCTGGGCCGTGATATTGTGAACAACATCGTCACTGCTGTATACAGCAGTCGGAAAACTATTTGTGTGGTGAGCAGAAATTTCTTACGAAGTGAGTGGTGTTCTCTGGAAATCCAACTTGCCAGTTACCGACTCTTTGATGAGCACAGAGACGTTCTTCTGCTCGTGTTTCTGGAGCCGATCTCTGAGAGGCAACTGTCTTCATATCATCGCATGAGGAAAGTTATGTTAAAAAAGACTTATCTACAGTGGCCTGGTTCAGACTGTAATAACCCGATGCAGGCCCGAGAACTGTTCTGGAATCAGCTACGTAGGGCAATAAGAACAGGTAACAGACTAGAAACAGAAGAAAGCTACGCAAATCTTGGTCATGTAACTCGTGAAAGCAAAGAAGCTGATGAAAACTTTTACTTGCAACCTTAATAAGAGAATAAGAATTTGTGGTTTTACTCACATCTAACCTTTCAGTTGTTGATGACTGATTTTTTTTCTGGGATGAAAATATGTTGTGCATGTACAGTGCATATAACAACTTTTATATAACCATGAATCACAAATGTAATTTATCTTGTGAACAGTTTAATTTTAGATTTTGCAATGTTTGATACAGAATTTATGTATGTATACAATTTCTACAAATGGTGTTTTTTTGCATTTAAATAAATGCACAAAAATTGCACAGCTTTCACAATAGCACATCTTTGGGTAAAATTATTGCTCTGTAAGAACAGTTGTGCATAATAAAAAATGCTTCAAATGATGCAAACTATGCATAATTGTGTGGTTCTTAAATGGGACAAAAGAAGAAAGAGGTTACTCTTGAGATGACAGCTCTTGCAGCTACATTTAATGCTATGGTTTTATTAAAATATAGGAACATAACATTTTTCACTGACTGAACAAAAGGTCTTGATGGCATGAATTAAAGGAGAATTGTACTTTAATCAGTCTTAGAAATGTCCATAGCCATTTCTCTTTGCAGAGCTTTACCACACATCAATACAGTCTCATAGGAGGGAAGGACCAGTGCTCAGGGCTAGGGAAAGCAGAAAGAGAAAGTGCAGGGTTTCTCTCAAGCATGTAAGATGGAGGGTAGTGCATCATATTAGTGTGGTTGGACATCGGGGGAGTGCAAGCTGATGAGTGAATGAACTGGCTCAAAGGTTGGAAATGATTCCTCTGATGATGAATTTGGGCAGGAAAGGAGGGAGCAATTTGGGCAGGAAAGGACAGAGCACATGAGTACCTGTCATTTCCAAATGGGTCTTCCTGCTGGGGAAAGTGTATTGGCTCTCCGGCATGTCTATCTTGCAGCTGTGCTTGGGAAGAAAAAGAGGGCTGGGTGTTGCTGTCAGAGTATCGTGGGCTCCTCTTTCCAATTGCTCTGGTGTGGATCACGAAGCTGTTTTCAAAGGAGTCAAACATCAGTGACTTTTTACTCTTTGACCTATTGAAACTGTCTTCCCAGTCCTCAGGCACCGAGGCCTTTTCTCTCTGGCATAAGTTAGCAAAGGGAGCAAACAAATTACTTTCTGAAGCTCCAGAGGGCTCAAAGTCCATGTACAACTGAGGAAAGAAACTGGGTTTGAGGATACAGGTATCCACAGGGCTCATCAACCACTCAGCAACCTTGACAATTAACATAAAAAGCATTATTTATTATCAAAGAACCTAAGAGTGTGAAAATTACTTAGATTACTAATAAGAGAGTGGCAATGTAAACTGAGGGACTTACCTGTTTTTGACTGCAGTGTGGCTGCGGACTGGAGTTCCAGTTAAAATGCCTACTTGAAGGTATTTTAACAGACATATCTAAAAATAAGGAAACAAAACTGAAAAACTGCAGGTAAGTGGTGCTTACTTCTGATTTTTATAACCACATAAACTGGTGTACTTTCTGTACTCTTCCTTACATGAATTTGGGTTGCATTTTTTAATATCTGTCTTCAAACAATAATCACATGCTCATATAAACACCAAAATTTTCCATGTCATAATCATTTATTAGATTACTGCTGGGCATTTAGAGATCCTTGCCTATATGTATTCATTCAAAGTGAGAAGACAACATTCACAGTCCTCCTTCAGTGCAAAAATATTTTCAAAAGTTAAATGAAATTTAATGGACTTCAGATAAACATTTTGTTCTTTTTTAGTAGTGAACATGTTTATTCAAAGTTATTTAATATTAAATAAACCTTTAAAAATATTTTTGCACAGGAGGGATCATATTAAATCCAGTCAGATGTTTAGAGGAAAAAGTAGTTTCTATCATAGTTTCACTTCGCTGTTGTAACTGTGTTTGCACGTGTGTTCGAGAGAGAGGGAAAGGGCAGCACAAAGGAGAGACAAGTATAAGAGAAGATAGTAGTTGATGACAACTTATTGAAGTGCAACAAAGACTTTCCAGCAAGAAAAGCTGAAATTATAAGAATGTAAACACTTAAATATTTCCTAAAAATCAACTTTGCAATATATTATTAATATACATTATTATATAACTGATCTGAAATTGGGTATTATTATATTTTATGATATATTTATATTAAATACTTTCAGTGTAGAAGTCCCCATGATGCACTCAATGAGTGCTGGCAAATAACAATGAATGCAAACATACAGCGACTTAAACTAACTTAACTAACTCCATAAAACTGTTATAAAATTACCAAATGATCACAAGACAATACCATATTGTGATGCAGATTATCAAGTTCAAAAGCTGATATTAAATACTGAACAGGTGGAACTAACAGTTAAAATTATTACCAAGTCAACATGTCACCCACAATAATTGTGGTCAAACTGACCTCATTAGCCATAATCAGATAACTGCACCACATACATCCCTCACTATAAGAACAATAGATGAACCATAACATGTAGTTGTCACTCGTCATATTCCACTATAACATGAGAACATGTATTTCAATGACTACCTGCAGGAAAGAGTTCCTCTTCATTCATCCTGGTTGGCTCCTGATCATGATCCTGGACTTTCTTTGTGGGATGCACAGCAAAGCCAAGATGCTGCTGCACCTTAAGGAGGTTCTCTTGAAGACAGGGTCCATGCCTCTCCCGCAAAGAGTTCAACAGCACCTCCCTGCTCTCTGATAGCAGGTTTCTCCTCCTCATCGATGGGAGCTTCAGACAGTCACACAAACGTGCTGCCACCGCACTGACACACATAGACACAAATTCTGGATCTTGCCTTCTGTCCTGTACATTAAAGCTGTCAGTAGTGGGTGAGCTGGAGAGTTTAAGTGGGTTTGGGCAGAGACCATCAGTTTGTTTCTGTTGGACAGGAGGCTCCTGTTTCTTTGGGGTTTGCTCAAGAGTAGAAATCACATGTTTCTTTGCCTTTTTGTTTGAAGTTATCATATTATCTCCGTCAACAATGGGAGTGAGCAGTGACTCTCTGCCGATTTCAGACATGACACAGTTTGCCTTCTTGGTTTTGGCTGTTACTACATCGAGGAAGCTGTGTTTAGATGAGTGGCTGCTTTGAAAACTTCCAGATGAAAGACTGAGCTGTTGCTGTGGTCTCTGCCCTGGTGTAACATCTGATCGCCGAGTATCAAACTGCAAGTCTTTGTTTTCCTTCTCGTGGCAGTCCCTGTGGTCTTTTAAAGCAGGATCTGTTTTTTTTCCGAAGGGCATAACATCTGTATCAGCCAACAAACCATCACTGGAGAGTAGAACATAATTGTGAGATGTTGAAGATAAATGTGAAACAGTACTATTCTTTTCTTTCATTTGCTGTCCATTTTCCTCCAGTTTTTGCTGCTCACTTAGCAAGCGTTCAATGTCAACAGACTTCACCTCATGGTTAAACAGGCCATGGTGTCCTATCAGGCGGCTGTCTGTGATGATACTGGGCTCCTGCGCAACAGGAACAACACTTAGAAATGGTGGATTTCTCTTTGAAGAAAAATGACAACTTGCATCACAGCAGTTATGCAAATGTGCCATGTCTACATTGCTTTGGCAATGCCAGTGATTGTGATGTGATTTGGTCTTGGAAGTCTCTTTCCAGCCACCCCTCATCTGACTCCTCTCCTTGTGGCTCTTCAGTCGTTTCATTTGGTTCTCCCCATCTGTCTTACTATAATGGTTTGAATATTTGGAGTGTGAAGTGAGTCTTTTTGCAGAGCAACACTTTTTATCTGTTGTTTTTGATTTCTTGTTGAAAGTCTTAAAGACTTTTACTTTATCTGATAAGGCCCTGCCACATATGTGGCTCATGGTGCATGGTATTCTGCAGAAAGATAACCACATTTAGTAGAGAAAGCTTGATAACATCTACAGGATGCTGCTGCACCTCACTGAGGTTAACTCTACTACTAGAATTTTTAAAAAATGACTAACGAATTAATGAAAGTGACTAGATACAAATGTGAACCCCTGATCATGTTGACTTTGACCATACATACTATTGCATTCCTAAAGTGCACATTAAATGCATCGTCTTCTTTGCAGCTCATAACAATATTGAAGATTCATGCAAGATGCATGAAATGAGATAGATAATGTTGAAAAGTATGGAAGACATTCCTTTAGGTGAACATTAAGAGTGCTAATTAAACTCTGAAATGAGGATCATGTAGAGCACAAATTGTAAGGAAATAAATTTTCATAACATTTAAAAACTTATTAAATTAAACTATAGACACAAAAGGGGAAAGTGTTTGAAAGTCAACATTTGCAGTCCTCGATTTCCTGTTATTTGACTAGAAAAAGACAAGATTCACTTATTCCCAACAAGCAGTATTGCACATCTCAAAGCTACATGGCGAAGCATACTGACCATTTTATATTTTATATTTTAGAGTAGTACGTGCTCTGTCCATATATTCTTGGGGCTAGGTCTTGATCTTAAAATGCACAGCACTATAAAATTTAAAGGTCACAATTTCTGGCACAGGGGGAGGGAAAAAGGTGACCTTTCAGTACGGAAAACATAAAACCACAGCCAAATAGTGTCAGGTTTCTCTCGCCCTTTAAAAACATAAATATTATTTGCAACACCCACCATCACAACAGTTTGACAATATCTGTGCAGCCGCACACACTGCGGTTTCACACCACAATTAACTGAACTAAAAACTAGGTTTAATTTTTTTTTTTTATTTAACTGGGGAAAAAAAGTGGCTTTTGAAAACAAAAGATAACTAAGAGAAACAATATTGTGTAGTTGCAAAACAAACTAATACAATAAAAATAGAGAGGAAATGTGCTTATGTTTAGTCTCTGTCTGTTTGCAAACATTTGTTATCACAACCTGATGAGGCTTTGGTATACAGTGGATATAAAAAGTGTACACACTCCCGTTAAAATGACAGGTTTTTGTGATATTAAAAATTAGGCCACAATAAATAATTTCAAAACTTTTCCCACCTTTAATGTGACCTATAACATGTACAATTCAATTGAAAAACAAACTAATCTGTTGGGGGAAAAAAATAAAATAAAAAACAAAAAATGTACAATAAGGTTGGTTGCATAAGTGTGCACACTCTCAAAATAATATTTTGTTGAAACGCCTTTTGATTTAATCACAGCATTCAGTCTTCTTGGGTACACACCTGCCATCAATTAAAGAGACTCTGATTAACCCCAAATAGAGTCCAGCTGTCCTAGTAGGATTTTCCTGACGTTTACTCAGTTGCCTGCTACAGCAAAAGCCATGGTTTGCAGAGAGCTTACAAAGCATCAAAGGGATCTCATTGTTGAACGCTATCAGTCAGGAGAAGGTGTCTATGAGCACTATGCACCTCGGCATTTGCTGACCCCGCTCTGTGATTTTACGTGGCCTACCACTTTGTGGCTGAGTTGCTGTCGTTCCCAATCGCTCCACTTGGTTATAATACTACTAACAGTTGACTGTGGAATATTTAGAAGAGAGTAAATTTCATGATTGGACTTATTGCACAGGTGGCATCCAATCATGGTACCACACTGGAATTCACTGAGCTCCTGAGAGCCACTCATTCTTTCACAATTGTGTGTAGAAGCAGTCTGCATGCCTAAGTGCTTGATTTTATACGCCTGTGGCCATAGAAGTAATTGGAACACCTGAATTCAATGATTTGGATGAGTGAATGAATACTTTTGGCAATATAGTGTACCATGGAACACAGTGAAGACAGCCATCAAAAAGTGGAGAAAATAGGGGTCAACTGTGACAATTTAAAGAACTGGTCCTCCCCACAAAATTGATGAAAAGGCAAGGTGAAAACTGGTCAGGGAGGCTGCCAAGAGACCTACAGCAACATTGAAGGAGCTGTAGGAATTCCTGGCAAGTACTGGTTGTACATGTAGTACACTGGTTGTGTACTACATGTGACAACAATCTCCCGTATTCTCCATATGTCTGGACTATAGGGTAGGGTTGCAAGATGGAAGCCTTTTCTGACAAAGAAAAACATCCAAGCCCAGCTACAATAATACATAAGTCTCCCAAAAGCATGTGGGAAAATGTGTTATGGTCTGATGAGACCAAGGCAGAACCTTTTGGCCACAATTCCAAAAAGTATGTTAGGTGCAAAAACAACACTTTGCATCACCAAAAGAACACCATACCCACATAAGGCATGGTGGTGGAAGTATCATGCTTTGGGGTTGCTTTTCTTCAGATGGAACTGGGGCTTTAGTCAAGGTGGAGGGAATTATGAACAGTTCTAAATACCAGTCACTATTGGCCCAAAACCTTCAGGCATCTGCTAGAAAGCTGAAGATGAAGAGGAATTTCACCTTTCAACAGGACAATGACCCCAAGCATAAATCCAAATCAACAAAAGAATGGCTTCACCAGAAGAAAATTAAAGTTTTGGAATGGCCCAGCCAGAGCCCAGACCTAAATCCAATAGAAAGTCTGTGGGCTGACCTGAAGAGGGCTGTGCACAAGAGATGCCCTTGCAATCTGACAGATTTGGAATGCTTTTGCAAATAAGAGTGGGCAAATATTGCCAAGATAAGATATGAGATGCTGACAGACTCCTACCCAAGAAGACTGAATGCTGTGATTAAATCAAAAGGTGCTTCAACAAAGTATTAGCTTAAAGGTGTGCACACTTATGCAACCAGCTTATTGTACATTTTTTACTTTTT